>PVKM010016670.1:0-26608 GCA_004027735.1 Carollia perspicillata
GATAGCAGTCTGCCCGGTGACCTCAGTTCTCTGATGTGTGCAAGAAAAGTCATTGGGTTTCAGTTCGTCTCGGTTTTTCTTGTTGTAAAGACTGGAGTGATAACTCCCAAAGTCTTTACATGTTGAAGCTGCAACTGCAAGTTCCCCTTACTCTGTTACTGATTGAAATACTACTTCAAGGCCACCAGACACCAGGGGCCATGCCTTACTCATCTATTTCTGTATTTCATGGAGGCAGTCTGGTCTAGTTATTTTTAAAATGATGCTTTAGAACCCAGACCTGTTTGAATCTTGATCCCACCGCTTATTAGTTAAGATGTATCAGTTATTTCATCTGGGAAAAGCAGCACTGTCGACTAGAACTTTCTCCGATGGTGAAAATGTTCTTCATGTCTTCTGCCTGTTACAGGCACATGTAGCCATTAAGCACTTGAAAAGTGGCTACTGCAACTGAGGAAATGAATTTCTAATTTTAATGAACTTAAATGTGAATCAAATCACTACATATGGCTGGTGGCTTCTGAGTTGGATAGTGCAGGTCTAAGGCTTTGCGAGTGTAGATGGCGGATGATCAAATATGCTATTTATTCTCCTTGGGTCATTCCAAGTAAAATATATAGACTGATGTAATATTGCATCATCTGGGAGTATGAGGCCATGTAAGCAAAGCTTCTGTTTAGTAAAAGCTAGTCCCTGACTCTAAAGGCACCTTTTTTTTTAAACAAAAGAAGAGGTGATATGAAATATGTGAACTGGGTGATGAAGGTGTTTATTCTTCTCCCCTGGGAATCCTTGCCCCAGACAAACATATGTGCGCTCAGTGCAGATACTATGAGATTCGTGCGGCTATCGGCATACCACGCTTTATAAAGTTTGTTCATGCGTTATCTCTATTTATCTTCCAAACCCATAATAGTGATATTGTTGACCCCATTTTATGAATGAGGAAATGAAGACCCCAGAGAGGTTAACTGACTTCATCATGGACATATGTGGTTCACAGCCCCAAACAGAGAAACTGGGGGCTCTGAAACAACCCCTGGGCCACTACGCCACAACCAGCGCTGGCTGCACTTCACTGCAGTTCGGCTTCCTTTCTCTCTAACAGCACTGGCATCAGACAGTAGTTGAAACTGAACTTTAGCTGTGAGAGCCCTCGTGGTGGACACCGTACCTCTGACAACTACAGAGCTGGGTCCTCGTCTCAGCAATGCAACATGTCCCTCCTATTTGTCCCTGCTGTGCCTTCTGGTTTGATGTAAAAAAAAAGTTACTGTAAAGGCAAGTGGCAGGTGACCCTGCGTGGGAAGTCTTTGGAAGAAAGGGAGCTTTGGCAATCACGCAGTGAAGGTAGCAACTACAGGCGCAGTACAGGTGTGTGTGAGTGGGGAGGGGCTTACGCCGCTCCCCTCCATCTTGAAGTGCGCATCCTTCTGTTCAGCCCCTTTCTCCTAAATGCCAATACCCGGAGACAGGCAACAGAGCAGGCCCCGCTGCCAAATATGCTTGCCTTAAACTGCCAACTTAAAAGGTTCAGACTTATGTAGTACCCTTTGCTAGTAGCTATTACAGCACCATTCGGATTTCACTGCTGCACAAGTAACTTGCGTCTTGCTTGTATGTGTTGCTCAGGTCGTACAGAGAGTGAGAGGTTGCATTTTGGGGGGATCAGTACTGGCAGCCAATTACTAGGGTGCTGCATAGCAGTGGCTTTCAAAGTGTGGCCCCTGGACCAGCAGCAGGAGCAGCAATACCTTGGAAACCTGTTGAAATGCAAATGCTCTGGAAAAAATACAGTAAAAATAACGTAAAAAAAAAAAAAAAGAAATGCAAATTCTCAGCCTGCAGCCCAGACCTACAGAATCAGAAGTTCTTCCAGTGAGACCAAAAATCCGTGTTTCGACAAGTCCTCCAGGACAAATCCACTCGAGTTGGAGAAACACTGCTTTCCAGTACGGAGGCAATTAAATGGCACTGGGTAATTAACTAGTCAGGATACAGAAACGTTCCTGGGGCTCACCAATTCGCCGCTTTCCTCATTGTGGTCCTCAGACCAGCAGCAGCTGCAGCAGCCCTGGGAGCTTGTTAGAAGTGCAAGACCTCAGGCCTATCTCAGACCTACTGAATCAGGATGTGCATGTTAATCAAATTCCCAGGGAATTTGAAAGCACATTCACATTTGAGAAGAACTGCTAATCCTCACTTACACCAGAGGTTTGTTTTGTTTGAAGAGAACCAGGTAGGCAGGAAGATTTTTTGGTGGATTTGATTTTGATCCTAAATAATTACAGATTTCTTTTATAGCCTATGAAAACAACTTTTAGAAGGGAGATGCGGAACACACTGAGCTAAATGATTAAAACCCCAATTAAGCAAAATCTTACATTTCAGAGTTTCAAGGGGCTTTACAATTATCACTTTGCCTGATCCTCCTGATCTCTGGCAAATTCTGACCCCACTCTTTCCTTTGAAGTGCTCACGTGCTCACAGATCTATTTATATCAGTGAGATTTCCTAGGGAAACACTGTGGTCATGTAAATTAAGTGAGAGAGGAGTTATCTGTGATCGACTCTCTCACTGACATTGCTGGAGAATCCCTTCTGGCTCGCCCTGCCCTGCCCTGCTGTGACGAGTGGTGAAGAGAACTTGGAAACAGGAGCCCACCACCTCCCAGAACTTTTAATTCCAGAGACACTTCTCCAGGCAGGAAATGAAGGCTGCCTTTGAGGGCAAAGCACTGTCAAGCATGAAGATGAGGTTCTGAGCCCCAAGAAGCCACCTTGATGAGCTGGAATGCAATGCGCTCATCCCCACTGACAGCTCTGCCTGCCTAAGAACCCAGGAGCTGCATGCTCAGCAGTAGGATGAATCCAATCGTCTATAATGACTCAGATGGAGTCATTAAAGACCAACAAATTGCCAATCTGAGTATTGAGAATGCAGATTGAGCACCCATTATTGCCTGTTGGATCAAAGAAAAAAATGCCTATATGTGTATTTACTCAACAGGCAATAATGACTCTGAAAGAGCTGGCGCATATGAGGAAGTAACAGTCATTTTCAAAGCAAATAGCAATAATGATAACACGCCTTACAAACCACGGGAGAACAGCGTTACATAGTGCCTTCACATACGGTATCTCATTGCATCCTTACCGTAAGTGGGTATGGGGGATGCTATTACATTCAGTGCAGATGAGAAGCCTGCTTCTCAGGGAGGTCAGGAGACTTACCCAAGGTCACATACTTAAAAGAACAGGGGTTTGAGCTCTGGCTGGTGTGGCTCAGCAGAATGAGTGCTGACTACAAACCACATGGTCACGGGTTCGATTCCCAGTCAGGGCACATGCCTGGGTTGCGGGCCAGGTTTCCCCAGTAGGGGGCGCACAAGGGGCAACCACACAATGATGTTTCTCTCCCTCTCTCCCTTCCTTCCTTTCTGTCACTTAAAAAAAAAAAAAAAGACAGAGAGAGAAAGAGAGAACTGGGGCTTGAGCTTGGATTTCCTGACCCCAAACCCAGTGTTGTGTTCACAGCAGCTGATTTTGAGCCTTGCTACTCAAAGTGTGCGCCTCTGACCAACAGCATCTGTATCACCTGAGAGCTTGTTAGAAATCCAGAATCACACAGCCCCACCCTAGGTTGAGTATGAATCTGTATTTTCACTAGATGCCCATGTGATGCGTGGGCACCTTAAAGAGTTTAAGAGCAATCAGTCTTCCCTCAGTATGACCACTCGCTATAACAAAATGAGAACAAAAACCAAAGACAGCAATGGCAGCCACACAGAATTAAGGTACTGAATACCACAAAGACCTTTTGAGCACTTATAATGAGAGTTCTATAGCGGAGCTGCCTTTTTTCTTGAGACAGTTAGAAGGAATTCACAACGTTATGGTATTTGACAAATGCGTGGAGCCCATGGAATAATGGGCAAAGGAATGTCACCTTCAATGCTGAGAAATTAGTTCTAATGTTTCTGGGAAACTTAACAGAGATACACCGATTTTTGCACCAGCATCATTTTTTAAGTTCACTTCTTAGAACAAATCTTTTTGTTAACCGTGGGCTCCCTCTTCAGAAGAGTGAGGCTCGGCAACATTCGGATGGTGACCTCTTGAACACTGATGCTACAGCTGGCAAAAACCATTTGTCCTCGATTTTTTAAAAAAATGTGTTTCATGTTTACATTTGAGTATGGTTGTGGCCAAAGTTTTGAGACTTCGTGTAAAACAAGGACATGTGTAGTGGAGAGCTGACTTTCAGGGCGCTCCCTGGGAACTGCACAGTGCTCTGCCTTCTTATATGGGAATGGAGGCTGAGGTCAAGTTCATGCCTTTCCAAACTGTATTTGGACCAGAGAAGGGGGTCAAGTATTTGGTTTCCTATGAATTTCTCCTCATACAAAGTAAATGTCAGAAGATTCTGAGGCAGAATGGATAGTTATTGCTTATCATCACGTTTGGAACCAAGATTTATCAAGGATTAAAAGTGAAGACAGATCTAAGGAAATCACATGGTCATGCTACCAGACAAAACTGTATTTGACCAAAATAAAGCAACAGGGAAGGAAGAGAACATTTTTTTATCCCATAAGCCATTGACCAGCAACAATTCATTAAGCACTCACTACACACTCTAGATTATGCTAGGTTCTAGGAGAGATTTGGAAGTATGAGACATTGTTCCCACACTTGAAGAGCTTATGATCTTGCTGAAAAGAAACTATCACCTGACAATACAGCAAATTATATAATCGTGTGGAGCTAAGCATTCAAGAATATGAACACGACCGAAAGCCAGATGGATTGAAGGGAGGGAAGGAGCCATTCTGGGAGGGCCTCGAAAAGTAGGAGACACGTGAGTTTGACATCAGAGTAAGCGGTGAGTGCATTTCTAGAGAACAAAAGTAGATGTGTAAAACGACCATCTTTATGTCTTGTTACCTTTCAGATGGAAAAAGTCAAGAATCACATGATTCCACTCATATATGGGGTGTAAAGCTGAAAGGAACAAATGAAGAAACCAACAGAAACTCACAGACACGGACAACACTGTGGTGGTGACCAGAGGGGAGGGTGTGGGGGTAGGAAAGCGGGGCAGATATATGCTGACAGATTTGACTTCGGGCGGTGAGCACACAATGCAATATATAGCTGATGTGTTATAGAATGTACCCTTGGAACCTATGCAATTTTACTTACCAAGGCCACCCCGATACGTTTCTTTACAAAGAGTTTTAAAAAGTAGATGTGTGAAAATGGGGACCTCTAGACTTTTGTATTCATAAAGGGAAGAGGGGCGGGATACGCCAATGTGCGGGTTTGGCAATATAAACCCCTAAGTCCTGGTGGTGTCCAGGCCCTGTTTGGAATCATCTTTACCACCAACGAGCGACAGGACTGAAAATGGCAGCAGTTGCTTATCCAGTTCAAGAATAAACCAAACAACTATGCTGGATCATTCTTGCCTGCAAACTTCAAGAGCTGGGGTCAAGGCCATCTTGTTGAGTGAAGGGATGAACATCCCCTGGGAACTAGGCCCTCAACTTCTAGATGCGTGACTCCAGGTAGGCGTAAGACCCTTAGACAGCTGCTGCTGTCAGGGACCCTGCCCATACTCTCTGAGCTCATACTCACCTCTGCGTGCCAAGGCCGCTTACTGCAAAGCCCTGCAGCTCTGTTGCCTGAGGCTTCCATAAAACACCAACACCAATTCTGACTACAGGGACAGAGAGAGCACCTGGAATCGCCATGCATTTATTTAATGCCCCTGGATGCAGCTGGATCAACTAATGATGGCTGGAGAGTTGGAGAATAAATATCTAGCTTCTTCACCCAGAGTTGGGATAACCCGGACACATGTTCTCCCGTGTCTCCCAGAATTCCGCAGGGAGACCGAGCCCTGGGTGCCCACAGTAGACACTTGCTTGAGAATATTCCCTCTTTCAGGCCCCCACTTCCTTACTGGTGTTTCCGGATATTAACTCCCAAAGTAGCTGCTGGCACTCAAATCCTCATCTCGACTCTACATGGAGCCCACGACTGAAACCTGAAGTAGAAGACCTAACAATGGACATCTTTTAAAATACCAGAAACGTTCTCAAGAGGGTTTCTTAGAGAGTGAGAAGATAAAAATAGCTACCCAGTTTCCTCATTGCCTCTTTTGTTCAAAAATCTGAATTACGAAGTTGAAGGCACAGCATAATATTCAGGGCTTCCCATATGAAATAATAACTGGGGTTGATTTCCTTTTTCTTTTTCCCTTTAAAGGTTAGAGATTACTCACCTCCCCTGCTGGTCATTAAATCAGTCTGGCAGGATGCCTCGGAAGTTCTGTGGCCTTCCGGGCATGTGGCTGTAGCACGGGCAGTGCTGCAGACTGGCCTGCTTGCTGTGATGTGCTACCGAGCAGGTGACTTCAAAGGGCTGCTTCAAGCCTATCTCAAGAATCACCAGGGGCTCACACTGAGCCCCAAAGTCAGGTACCAGATGGCTCATCCCCCAAAGTCAAAGCTGATCAGATCCCCAGCACCTTGCGTCTCTCTGTAGCTCCCGTGCCAAGGGATTGCCGCAACCTCTCAGGCAGGAGACAAACAGTTCCTTTTACCTTACTTCTCCTTCTCTTAATTATATCATAAGGAGTCACCAGTTAAATGTTCAGCTGCTTTGTGAGGTTCGTAAGTCTGGTGAATCCGGAGAGGTTCATTTTCTTGTGTTCATTAAAACAAATCATCCTTGTCATATAGCATCTATCAAGATACTACGAGTCATTAAAATGGTGGGCTTCTTCTCACACCACAGCTTTATATTTAAATTTCAGTTTTAATTAGCAGTTTACCCAGAGTTTCTCCCAAATGCTTATCTGTATGAGGAAGTAAAAGGTTGCTTCCCAAATCTAAATAAGATGAGCAAGGTGGGCATTTGAAGGTATTAGTCACACAAGTAAAACGTGCTCAGAAATTAGACAACCCGAGAATAATATTATGCTTCGATTATTTGAATATACCTCCTATGAAAGGAAAGGAGAATGAAAAGCAATCTTGACCTCTTTTTAATTTTCCCCCTGCGCAAAAATAAAGTACAAATGTCAACTGTAATTGAAAAGTTAAAAAAAAAATTAAAAGGCATTGGCTGATCCAGCGGCTGCACAAATGTCGCCCTTTCAGGCCTGGGCTCAACATTTTCTGAGTACCTGCCTCAGAAAACTCACCAAAGGGACAGGGCTTCCCAAGGTGCCACAGCACCTGTCCCTGGACAAAGCACCGAGATGCTAAGAGCAGATTCCAGCATCTGCAGACCTGACCTTTATTTTAAGGTGCCTCCCGAACCCAAGAGTCTTTCATGTCCTGTTCCTTGGATGCAAGTTCTTCTTTTGACATTTTATGTTCAGAAAGGCAAGGCAACTGGACTAGGCAACAAAGCGTTGCCCCCAACCTTCTTGGCAGGTCACGACTCCTAGTAAGGTCTTACATGCTGTCAGGAGAAGGCCGGCCTATAGTGCGTGACTGCCAGATAGGTGGTCAGACCTGCTGATAATGGGCACTCTGCGAAGCCTCAAGGCCAGGGTCAATTCAGCAGCTTTGCTGTTCATGCAGTTAAACTGCATTCCGTTTCTTGGGTTGCTCAACAGCAGGACTTAGACCGGAAAGGACAGGGCTATAGGAGAGAGCAAGATAACTACACCTTGGGGAAGGTAGCACTGGACTATCTGGTCTCTGCTCAACTGCCCAGAAGAGCATTTCCTCAGAGGCTGTAGTATTTGTCCCCAAAATTCTTTAAGAGTTTGGCGTTTTTTCATTTTACATAATCAATGCAGCTGCAAAAAAAAAAATCCTGATAAAACAGAAGAAACACGCAAATGAACCCCTTCAGGCAGGGTCTAGGGCCAGGCAATTCTTTGCTGTGGGAGGCCGTCCCGTGCCCACAGGGTGGGTAACAGCATCCATGCCCTCCACCCACTAGATGTTAGTAGCAACCCACCACCAGTTCTGACGATCAAAACCCTCTCCAACCATTGCCAAATGTTGCCTGGAGCGGGATACAGTCACCCCTGGTGGAGAACCACTGCCTTAGAGGTTAATAGTAGTAACTTCCTGGGAATGCTTTAGCAAAGAAGTTTTGGAATATAGCCTAGGAACTTCTTTATGTAAAGGACTAAAGAATAAATATTCTTGGCTTTGGGAGCCATGTGCCATCTCTGCCTCATATTCGTCTTTGTTTTTGTTTTGATACAATTTTTTTAGAATGTAAAAACTTCCAAGCTCGAAAATAGGCCGGAATATGCTGATTCTTGTACTGTAGAGAAAGAAATGATGCTGATTCCCGTAATGACGGAAAGTGCTGAGGTAGTATTTGGGAAAACTGGGATCTCGACCCAGCTACCAGGTCTTCGTGACACCAAGCTAGCAATTATTGTGCCCTTCCTGGAAAACCCGAATTAAATAATTCCAAGTTGATTTCTATCAGTTCATTCTACTTAATGTATTTAAACATAAAAAAGCTTTAATAAAATAGAAACTGAATATTTGAACACGACGAGATTCCCCAGTAAGTGGAAGAGTGTCTGCAAAACAATGATGTGTCCTTCCCTTGGTTTGAAAAAAAAAAAAAGCCCATGAGGTTCCTCTGAAGAAGGGGACATGATGCATACGAAAGGCCCATACCCAATCTCAAAAGTGAAATATGTTTTGATGTGACCACAGAGGTTAATGAGGAAAGAAAAACAGTATCTTGGAAAAAGAGAAGCCTAGAAACTGCTTGGACAGTTGTAAAAAGAAAAATGCCATTTGGAAAATACATTCTAAAGTGGTTTCTGTGGAATTTTCTTTACCCACCACATAAGGGTCTCAGTAATCCAGGGCATGTCCATTTGACAAGCATTTATTGAAGGCCCACTGTGTGCCAGGGACTGTGCGAGGCGCTGCAGTCGAATCCACCTGAACCCAGCTAGTACACAGCGCACAAACACGAAATTGCCACCTTTAATCATACAGAGTGTTTTTTTTTCCTCAGTAAAAAAAGAGCCAGAGGTATTTTTTCAATAAAATGTTCGATCTTTCTATCTTTGTATACTGCCAATTACAAATATTTCATGGTTTACTTTGAGCACTTAAGAGTTTCTATATAGGGAGGGGCAAAAGTAGGTTTATAATTCCTTGTATGGAAAATAATGCACTAATAAATAAATAAATAATAATAATAGAAAAATGAACTCCTGTGTTTTGTGTTCTCACAAACCGTGAACCTACTTTTGCCCTACCCTGTATGTGGATTTTCATTGACATCAGGAAGAATCAGTCAAGAGAATGTTTTTATGATCTAATTTTATCCAGATAGTTATGATATAACTATCTAACAATAGTATGGGATGAGTATGAGACCTTGGTCAAATATACTTCATCTGGATAACAAAAACGTACACTTGAAATAATTCAAGTAGTTTGTCACATGGGAGACAGGAAATTATAGTGAAAAGAGCACTTTGCTGGGAGTCAAAAATCTTGGGTCCCAGTCCCGGTTTCTGTCCTTGTTTTTTTCCCATGGACTCCTCAGTTAATTTTTAAAGAGCAGTTTTCTCATCTGTAAAATGGGATCACAATACTGTCCTGCGCACGCTGAGGCATTTGCTGCATTTAGAACACACTGCATGTTTACATGTTACAGTGTTATAAAGGGGGTAACATTATTCTCAAGGACTGGGTTAAAGTGCTTCTTCACTCTACACAGAGGATTCTGGAATAAATCAGGTATCGTCTTGGTCACAACTCAGATCAATTAGCAACAAGACCTTCCTACACTTCATTTTAGGTGATTAAGAAAAAAAAATCTTATGTATAAAAGCTCATGAGACACTACCCGGAAATTTGCTCTGAGAGAAACATCGTGGATTTTCTATTAAAATATGATAATGAGCTAAATTTAATCTTCTAGTGAAATGAAGTCTTTTGAAGATCAACATTTATTTAAACAGGTTCGGAAATTAATGGTTGATCCCCTACCAGCACCATTAGGCCCCACCCACTTTCATTAAAAATTACATCTTTGCCACACAGCCTTCAGTGGAAGCCGTCGTGACGGAGAGTCACCCCCCTCATAGTTTGGTGTCAGATGTTACACTCCAGAGTCAGAGTATGGCAGTCCCATCCCTTGCACAAATCTGAGAAAGCTTCGAACCAGATCAGCTGGATTTTCAAATGTGGATTATTGTTTTTCTGTCATCCTCTCAAGTGTATTTGTTAAAAACTAAGCCTGGGTTTTTATTTTTTGTCATCATCCTATCCCAGTCTATTTTTGGTCAGAAAGTAGCTAGACTAATATCCCAAGAAGGATCTCCTTCATTGAATATTCAGGCACGACCAAGAGCACTATGAGGAGTAAAGGACGCAGCTCTGTAAGTTACTTCCTCTAGCTTCCTAGCGGGGCCCGAAAGAGCCTCCAGCCCTGCTCAGGCTTTGTCCACTTCACTTTTAATGCAAGGTAATAAAACCGGCAGCGGCTGGCTGGTGTTGTGTACAATGTTAACTGTCAGCGCTATCCTTGTTGCCAACAACCAAGTATCAGCATAACACTCCTGAGGGCAGAAACAGTGACGCTCACTCCTTACACCTTTCATAAAGAACAAGTCTTCATCGTCTCTCTCATAGAAAAAAGGAAAAAAAATAATAAGCGCCTCTTCTCACACTTTACATGACCGCGAGTACTGAGGGTCTCCTTTTCTGCCCCCCCCCCAGCTCCATACCCACCAAATATAGGGGACGGATGTGGAAAGGAAAAAATGGACACAAAATCAAAGGCAGTCCTTTCCTAAGTCTGGGTCTTTATAAGCTGTATTAATGTATTTGACCAGAGAGCCAACAGCTAGAAATGAGTTCTGACCACTGTTTGACTGGGCTGTGATTTTCCCCAGACACCTGGAACACGAAAACCATCCCATTTCTTAAAACAACTTACTGACAAGACCGCTGTCCTTTAAAGTTGCCCTTTAGACATAGAGGCAAAGCCAGTCTCCTCTCTCCCGCTTTCCCTTATAATATGGTTTTCTGTTTTGAACAGATCAAAATCAAATAGGAGAGACACAATCAAATTGAAAAGAGATCCGATGTGCCTGTTGATGTCTCATTAACCTTGAGAGTGAATGTAACTGGTGATTGCCCATCACACTGGCATTAGGGTTTGTTAGGGGGAAAGAAAGCTAGTGGGAATACCACCTGGGACGGGTGGGGGGGTACAAAGAGAAATATCATATAGTAGATCAACTATCAAAACACGGGGCAGCTTTCCAACCGTCACAACTGGCCAAAGTCTAGTTTCTTTAAGCCTGTGATGAAACTACTACGTGCCTTCTTGAGAAAGCATTTGGAGCAGTATTTGTCTGTGTGCCAACATATGTTTAGTGAGGTATTGGGGGAAAAAACACTTTGATGTTGGAAGTATAATTATGAAAAAAAGCAAACACATTGAGATTAATGTTACTAAGGTTCTGTGATGAGTACGTGTGATATGTGCGTGCCATTAAAAATACGATGAGCCACCCAATGTGGGAATGTTCCAATTCCATTGAGTCTCTAGTTAGAGTCCCATCATTACTAATTGACAACAAGTCAACAAATGGAGGGAAATGAGCTTGCCTCTAGGGATAAAAGGTTACCTGTAGAGGGAAAGAGAAAGAAAGAGTTCCCCAGGTTCACGGGCTGACTCCTTTTTGGAATAACAAGACTAGAAATCTAATGAGCCTACAACAATCCTGGCTCTAGACCAGAGACCCACACAAAAGCAGCACCTCTCATCCCTGGGCCCCAGGGCTACGTCTGGGACTGGTTCCTGTCTGCTCCCTCCCCCCCCCAGAAGGGCACCTTAAGTAAACAAACTCCACAATCTCCACCAGGGACTTGGATAGAACATCCTCACTTATTTTTGCTTTTCTTTCCCAAGGTCTCCTCCACTTTTCCATTTCTAGTCTTCACTCCTCTCCTTTTTTTTTTTAGGAACTTCCTGAAAGTTATCATCATTAACCTCACTTTTCACATCAAATCCCCCCTCAGGCTGATGGCACAACCTGTTTCTGCGAGTCACCCTCTAACCAGCTGCTTGCTTTCCTGTGCTCTTCTCAGGGCTACCCAGCCTGGCGTCTGTTCTCACCCTCAGGTTCTGCACCTCACCCCAGAGCACAAGTGCACCCAAATAAAAGTGGATCAATTGAACCCCCCTTTGCTGGAAGAAGTTTTTGCATTTTGGAGGAGAGGAGATACTGTGAGAGATGAAATAACTATGAATTACAAACATTATCTCCTACCCTAGAAGACAGAGATGGCTACCTCGCTCCAGGGAGGAGGGCAGCAGGGCAGCCCCTGTCCTTGCCAGGGACCGCGCTTCTTTCTGGGAGGTGGAAGGCATTTTCCTCACCATCTCACCTCACATTCCTTTGCTCACTCACGATCTCTCCACACTGCCTTTCCCAAAACACTGTGGGGGCCAGAGGAAGGGGTGGGGAAAGGACAAGAAGGGGAGAGGGGTCTCTGAATCTCCCCATGCATAGTATGTTGTTTTCAACTAGCAAGACTTTTTTCTCATTCTGTTCCTTCCTGGCCCACTTACCCCAAATCCTCCCTGTCCCGAAGGCCATTGCAGCCCAAAGGCAGCGCACTGCCCACAGCACCCTGATTGCCGCCGCCCCAACTGTTGCAGCAGCTGCCTGGGTGGCAACGACGGCGGAGAGGGCAGGGCCGGGCCCGGACTGGGACGCTCCCACCCAGGAGGCTGGGAGGTTCTGGGCGGCCTCGTAGGGGCGCGCGGTGCAGGGGAGCCCCTGCGGCAGGCGTCCGGGATAGGAGAGGCGGCACTCTCAGCCCGGACCCCGCGCGCAGCCACTTCGGCCGTGGCAGCGGCAGCGGCGCTGGTGGAGGCTGCCCGCTTCCGCCCCCTTCTCACCTTTAAGATCAGGTCTGTGTGATGCTGGTCCAGCATGTTGGCTTTCTGGAAGGAGGTGACGATGACCCTGCCGTAGCGTCCGGGGGTCTGCAGGTCCGAGTAGAGCCGGTGCTTGGAGCGGTTGACCGGGAACAGGCTGTTAACAAGGTTGCGCTCGATCTTGGCGAGGCTGTGCTGGGGCGCCAGCAGGTGCTCCACGCTCTCCTCGACCTGGTAGCGGCTGAAGCTGGCGCCGAGCAGGATGGAGATGAGCACGGGCGCCGAGGCGAAGAAGACCGGGTGACTGGCAATGAAGTGGCCGAGCCGGGAGAAACACGTCCTCAAGCCCCTGTGTAGGACCTGCCGCAGCATCCTAGAGCAGAGCGGGCGCGGGAGGAGGGCGAGGCGCACGCTCGGCGCGGGCTCGGGCGGCGGCGGCGACGGCGGCGGCGACGGTGGTGGCGCCCGCGGTGGCGACGGCGGCGGCGGCGGCGGCGAAGGCGAGACCCGGAGCTTTCCCAGAGCCGCGGCACCACCATCGGGGAGTCCCGCGCCGCGCTTCGGGAGGGTCCCCTCGGGACGGAGACACGCCCTCCTGCCCGCGGCCGCGTCGGCTTGGAGAGCCCCCCAGCCTGGCGGTCTCCGCGCCGCCCCCACCCCGCCCTATCCCGTGCGCCCTCCCCACCCTCCGCCGCCTCCCCGCCCGAGGGGCTCTGCGCGGCTGGGCTGCGTCCCGGCTCAGCGCGGAAGGGGCCCGGGGCAGCCCCCGCGGCGCGTCATGACCCCACTCACCCGACCCCCAAGGCCAACGACGGGGTAGCGCGGGGAGCGGCGGCGGCGCTATCGCGGGGAGACTCTGCGCGCCAGCCTAGGAACACGAGGACAGAGAATTCCAGGCTACACCCAGTCCCCTCCCCTCCCCTCGCTCCCCTCCCCCGGCCCGCCGCCCGCTCACGCCTTCTCCTCCCCTGTATCCTCCGGAGAGACCCAGAGATGAATAAAGAAATGGCCCCGATTTCCCAAACAAAAAGTAAAGCGTTCTCCCGCGGGGGGCGGGGGGGTGCGTCGGGCAGACCCGCTCAGAGCCGATCCCCCCCCCCCCCCAGTGGGAAAGGAAGAGGCTGAAGACTGCGTGCGCCCTGGCCCTCGCCTGGCTCAGGTGGTGGCGCGCACTGGCTGGTGCGGAGAGGGGGTGGGGAGCGAAGACGCTCGAACGTGGAAATCACGCCTCCTCTCAACTAAGAGCCATTTAAAATATCCCCAACACTGCAGCTTCCGCGGGACCACGGGGTCCGGGTGTGCGTCTGGGGCGCGTCCACCCAAAAAGCGCCTGTGGAGAATATACTAGCCCTCATTTAGGATCGCTCCAAACGGACTGGGGTTGGGCAGTTCTGCTGCGCGCCCCTCAACCTCCCCACCCCGTCCCCCAGTAATAAAAGTGCCGATAATGATGGTAGGTCGATGGAGCCGCGGGTCACCAGGGCTCCGGTGCTCTCGGGCTCCCGGCTCTCTGCCCTGCCAACGCCGCCGCCTCCTCCTCTCCTCCTCTTCCTCCCCCTCCCCCCTCTGTCGTCATTGGCGGGTCTGGGGGACCTGGTGCGGCGGGGCTGGAGCGGGCGCCCCTGCGGGCGTAGAGTGCTTGTGAACAGCTGGTCAGGGAGTCGGAAGCGTTACTCCCCTTCTCTCTTCCACCCCGCCCTTTCCTCTTCGAACACGCGAGTGTGGGGAGTGGGGGACACCTTATCTCAGACCTGGAGATATACTGGTCTGTGAGCTTGCCGAGCCGCCGGGGGCGCGGGGGAGCCCGGGGGCGCCTAGGGCTCAGCAAAGTTGGGCGTGTACGTGTGCGCGCCAGCCTTGAGCTAGCAGGCAGCCACTGTGGTTCCCCTCGAACTCCCCCTCCAGAGAATTCCCCCTGAAGGCGGGCGCCGGCTTCGGGCCCGGGATAGACCTGCGGCGGCGGGAACAGCCATGCACAGGTACAATTTAGCGCCTTTCCTTGCGCTCCCTCTCCAAGTCCCGGGGTCCATCCTTTGCAACGCAGACGGAGCCGGATCTGAAGAGTCTGGGCCACTGAGTCGCTCTGTCCGGCCATGGGGGTGGGGACTGGGGCGTGGCGAGGGGGTCCCCAGGTTCCACTCTCCTAGGGCTTGGCCTTCACCTCCTAAGCCTCTGGTCGCTTCTGCTTGGCCTCCTGGTGCCAAGGGTCAAGCCAGAGGCGGCCGGGAATAGAGGCGCGGTTCCTGGTCTGTGGCCCGCACTACTGAGCATGGACATGCATATTAATTAAAGCAGAAGGAAAATGGAATGAGTCGAGGAGGAAGAGGAAGAGGAGGGGAAGAGGAAGAGAGGGCAAGAGGAGGAGAGAGAGCGGGAAATGGGTGGGAGAACGGGACTCTGGGAGGGTATTACTCCCCAATGCCAAGCGGCCCTGCACTTCTCCAACTGAACTTGGGAACTTGCACGTTGGAAACAGGAAGTCGTGGGCCGGGAAATCCTCCTCTTTTGGTTTCTCTGTTCCCTTCCCCCACACCAGACCCTCCTTTCTGTATTCCCCCAGAAACACCTGAACCTGCTGCGCGGCCCAGCCCGGGGGTGTAACCGCTCTGCTCTGACTGCGCTCCCTGGATCTTTCTATCCATCCGTAGTCTTGTCCACTTTCTCTGCTCACCCTCGCTATTCCCCACACTGCTCACTGCTTCCAAAGGCTCCCCTTGGGCGCTTAGGTTCACCAGTAGCTTCAGCCAGCACCTCCTTCCACCACTCCGTATTGTCTTCCCCGGGAGGTACATATTGGGAGGGGCTAGAAATTCCCCAGCTACACTCGACTGGTGCCCTACCCGCCCCAGTATCTTAATTTCTGCTTGCGGATACGCCGCTGCTATGCAGCGCTTTGCTGATTCACGATGATCGCGGAGGGAAAAGCCTCATTGACTTGTGCCCCGGCCAGAGGCGAGGCGAGCGCGAGTGGCTGCTAGGGCACGGGCTTTCGGAAGGCACCCACCACTCTGCAGCCAAGGTGCCAAATGGCAGGGTGGATGCCCCGCGTGGCTCTCGGTGGGGCAGACTGAAAGACCGAAGGGGGGCGGGTGCGGCGGCAGTGGGAAATGCTGCGAGCCTGGTTCTTTGCGGCTGAGCCGGCAGCAGCTGGTGGGTGGGCACTTCTCAGGAGGCCTAAAGTCGGTCTCTGCGCGGGGAGCGAACAGAGGTGTTTCAGGTGCCCTGATGCCGGCGGCAGAAGTAAGAGAAAGGAAGCCAGCCCACAGGTCTCTTTGGGAGCCTTTCACATTTCGCCGAAGCTCTTTTGATTCTGAAGTCTTTGTCCCTCCAAATGGTTCCCTCCTAACCTTGGATCTCTCTCATCCCTGGAATTTCCGGCCGTTTAATGTTAGCCCTCACGCAGGCGTCCCCTCTCTCGCGCCTGGGCTGCATCTCAGAGCGGGAGAAGCCCAGCACTGCTCAGCTGGCCGGGGTGGGAGTGTTGTCCTCCCACTCTGAAAGGGCCTTTCCGTTGAGACCGAGGCATTTGCTTCCAGTTCTCCCAACTCTTTCTAATCGTCTTTGTGTATATTTGGGGAAACTCCCACCCTGTCTGCTTTAATTCCGAGATACCCAACGGCCTGACAGTTGATCTTTCTGCCACTTTCTATTGCCTGCAATCCAGTTAGTAGTGTCAAAATTGAGCTGGAGCCAGAGAGACAGGAGAGAGGGCGTTGTCTCTTCCCAGTGTTGCTCCTCTTTTGATTAGACGTTCAGGGGAGCTTTGCCACCACCCAAGACTTGAGTTTGCATTTGGGACAATGACCTTGAGAACAGAGCTTCCATCAGCACATTCGTAAACTATTCCTTTTTCTGATTAAAAATCAATACATACTAATTGTAGAAAAAATCAAAAGTAACGAGAAGGAAGGAAACCAAAAGACACCTGCGCCCCCTCCCCCTTTGAAAGGTAACCTCTGTTTGTAAGTTACTGTATACGTGGACAGCGTAATACGGAGGTTAACCTATTCCTTCCATAGTCCCGAAGCTGAGTTTTTGCTCCACTACTTACTATGGTGAGTAAGTAACTTAACCTTTATGCCACACTCTTCTCTTCTGGAAAATGGCAATGATAATAGGACCTACCCCACAGAGTTGTGCTGAGGATTAAATAGGTTAAAAGGTGTAAGTCACTTAGAACATGGCCTGGAATATCATAAACACCTAGTAAGTGATATTTGTTATCATTCTAGTCTTTTCTAAATATGTGGTTGTGAAAGAGAAAATCAGTCCCTGCCATCCAGAAACTGGCCTGGTATTGTCAGCTGGGGCTTGGTGTTGCTCCGAGCTGCACTGGGACTCACATGTCAGCTTTGGTATCTTATTGAATGAAAACCATTCAGGGCGACACTGATGTCAGATAAGGTCATTCTGTGACTGTGATGGATCCAGACTAAAGACCACTTCATAATCATGTTTGGACACAGACAAAATGCGACCCTTCTCCAAACCACAAAAATGACCAAACATGTCCCTATCCAGGCTAATATGAGTGACTGTTGCGGTTTTTCAAAACCAACAAACCACACAGCTTTAGTCTTGGTCTAGTCTTTTTTCTCTCTAGATAAAGATTTATTAAGGCTCCCAATCATAAAACTACTGTGCAGCCTGACAGCAGCCAATCCAGGGCAAGCCCCACTGCCTTAAACCCCTTTCTTAAAATCACTTAAGGCAAGCTCAAATCCTGTAAGTCCCTTCCAACACTTTATTGCGACACCCCTCAGTTCTCCAGGGTGCATGCTCTCCTTTACTGCGACCCCAAAAGAAACCCAGAGTGTTCGGCTACTGGTGTGTTCCTTGTACTCTTTGGCAGGAGGGCTTTGGCAATGTATATAACATGTTTATATACTTTCTTTTTCCTAAAATTGAAGGCCATAATAAACATTCTGCTTGGCTACCATTTTTACCGATAAACAGATCATGAACATTGTCTCATGTCAATTAATATTGCTGTTGAACATTTGAAATAGCTGCATAGAATTCCATGATATAGCTGATACTTCATTTATGTAATACATACCACACTGTTGCACATTTAGTTTTTTTACATTTTCACTAATATAAATAACACTGAGATGAACATCCTGTACATAAATCTCTGCATCTCTATTTTCTTAGGGTCAAGATATCCAGCACTACATTTTAAATAGAAAAGTATCCTAACAGATATTTTTCTAAGTTAAATGGTAAGGGACAAGGGCATTCCTTCACAAGGATTAAATTTGTTGACAAAAATAAATGAAGTAGTCTCACTTGGGGATGGATTTCTATCCTCTGTTATGTTTGGAATCAGCCTCTTGACTCAGTCTTGCTCAGAGATGCCAAAGAGATTGATCGTGGTGTGGAGAGCACGGGGACTCAAAAGAGAAGGTTAGAACCAAGGGTCTGATTTGTCTGGCAAGTTTGTCATTACCTTTCCATAATCAATCCCACCACCATTTTCTGCCTGAAAAACAAAAAAATATTTTTCATGTACGTGTCTTAAAACAGATCTATGTCAACTGTGAAAAGCCGGTGCACAGCAGGACCAAGCAAAGAGTATTTGGGTAGCCGCAGTTGAGGGTGGTCCTCAGCAAAGTGCGTTTATCATTACTTTATACTTTCCTGATCTCTGAACACTGAACTATTTCTAAAAGTGCTGAGTGTTTCTGGCACTCCAAAAGATCTAGGTAAGATCTTTTTGGAGAATAGGAACACATGCAGGGAAGGCCAAAGTATAACAAGGATTGTTCTTTTGTAGTGGGGAAGCTCCCCTGAAAAACATCAGCATTACCTTGAGTGGGGATGTTTCCATGAAATACCTACTGGGACTCAGCCCTGTTTTGACCAAGAGGCTGTTTTATGCAGAGCAACACTATACTCCCAAAAACTTACCCAAAAGGAGACTACTGAAGATAGTTTCATTTTGCCATTGAAAAGAGAACACATGTGTGACAAATCTTAATAGGCTGCTTAAGATGAAGAAACATGTCGATGATTCCTACTCAAAAGTGTGCTGATTGGATATCCGAGCCTTTCAGGATATTCTGCCAACTAAGTGGCTCTCAATATCATCATGACGGTTTCAGAAGAATGGTCCATCATGCCATATGGAAAAAAGTAATGCAAAATCATTTTCCTGAATAAACATAAGACTCAAGGCTAAGAGAGGTATATTTCATGCATTGATTCAGGGAGAAACATTTTGGGACACACTCCTGGTGTCTGTGCTCATCATGTCACCAGTAGGTTGAGGTGGCCAGGTCCAAGTCTTTGCTTTGTGTTTCTCCTAAAAGAAAGCATGCCTTTACCTTCTTTCCACCTTTCAAAATCCTTTCATCCCTCAAAGTTCTCTTAAAATCCTAGCTCACATATCTAATAAGGTTTCACTGACTGCCACACCAACGTTGATTAATTTAACTCTAGTGAGTGATTTCATTTGAATGGTTCCTACTGTATCCGACAAGTAGGAGAAATTGAGCAAGGGATTCCCCACTCTCGAAGAATTTGAATTCTAATAGAGTTGAATAAGTCTACTGAGGATTAAAATATAAGTCCAACTGGAGGAAATGCTAGAGGAGAGGTCAGAACAATGTGTGAAAGCTCAAAAAGGCATAGGTAATATCTGGTTAGTCTCTAGTCTTAGAATACCATTAGTCTGGAGTTAGCACTTGCTGTTAGCGACTTCTTTGTTATGTGATGTTTTATATATGTGATCTATAAATATCTATATCTATAAATATAAGATATGTAAATGTTGCATATCAGTTTCTTTTGATAGCCTTTTGATCACTGGGCCAGACTGGTTGAGGTCCCCTTCTCTCTTCCCTTGGTATAATGCTAAAGTTCTGAGCTTGGCCAAAGAAGGTGATAACTCCTTTTGGGAACTTCCTGAGTAATGTCATTTTCTTGATAGTAAAGTAAGTGCCACTGAGGTTTTTCAGTAAGTTAAACTAGTTTTTCTTCTACTGCATCTAAATGAGGACAGTTTAGGTATGTTATTCAGTTTCAGCACCAGGGACAGAGCCATTTACACCTAATTACTCCTCCCCCTCCCAGCCCCCATCACTTGGTTTCAGAGAAATTTTAGACCTAAAGAGGTTATTTAAACTAATACAGTCCAGGGGGTTAATCATCTTAGCCTAATCCAGGACAATTACAATGGAAAGAAATTTAGATTAGTGGATCACTAAACCCAACTTGTTCATATTTATAATTGTGCCCAATACTTTTATGCCCTTCGGATGTGTGTGTGTCGGGGGAGGAGGACATTTAAAGGTAAATGTTAGAACTGACTCTGAAATATAATCTCTTGAATTTGAGGAGTAATTGTGCCAAAGACTGACAGGAATGGTAGAAAAAGGGGAAAATAACATTTTCATGTGTTTTATGGCTAAGTTTAGCCCTAGGCAGTTTCACATGTAGTATCTGGCCTATGTAATTTGCAAAACCACTCTGTAGACTATTAAGTGTTGTCAAGCCCATTTTAAGGAGCAGAAACTGAGGATTAAGGAGATGAAATATCTTGTATAGAGTTACCTATAATGGAAGCATAAATAGAACCAAGCCTATCTGATATTAGAATCTCTGTTTTTCTTTCTTTTTTTCCCCTTAATCCCTTCGCCTTTTTTCACCTAGCACCCCAACCCCCCTCCCCTCTGACAGCTCTCAGTCTGTGCTCCATCTATGAGTCTGTTTCTGTATTGTTCTTTAGTTTATTTTCTTCATTAGACTCCACATATGAGTGAAATTATATGGTACTTCTCTTTCTCTGACGGGCTTATTTCACTTAGTATAATGCTCTCCAGGCCCATCCATGTTGCAAAAGGTAAGATTTCCTACTTTGTTTTACAGCCCAGGAGTGTACACAGACAACAGTGTGGTGATGACCAGAGGAAGCGGGTGGGGGAGGTAGAAGAGGGTAAAGGGGGGATAAATGTGATGGAAGGAGACTGGACTCGGGGTGGTGCACACACATTATAACATACAGTTGATGCATTAGAGAACCGTACGCCTGACACTATTTAATTTTATTAACCAATGTCACCCAATATATTTAATTAAAAAAATAAGAATCCATGGTTTTCTGTCAATCATTCTTCTTTTCAGCAGAAAATTGTTTGTTTCCTCTTATAAAATGCTTGACTGGATATCATAATGTGTCAAAAGCATTTTAATCGCATAACATAATATGCCACGAATATTATAAACAATTTAGTGCTATTTCTGTATTTGCTATTCATTTAGTTATTTTAAATTTTTTTAAAAAAATATTATTTATTTATTTTTAGAGAGAGGGGAAGGGAGGGAGACAGAGGGAGAGAAACATGAATGTGTGGTTGCCTCTCCCATATTCCCTACTGGGGGGACCTGGCCCGCAACCCAGGCATGGGCTCTGACTGGGAATTGAACCAGCGACCTTTTGGTTCGCAGGCTAGCATTCAGGCCACTGAGCCATACCAGCCAGGGCTGTATTTGCTATTCACTTAAATAGTTTTGTAAAGTGGCAATGTTGTTGCCTATCCATTAATCAGTTTTTCAGTATTTGAATGCATTTCTGATGTTGGTATTTCTTAGTGGAGGCTGTGGACCAACAACAATATTGTTATGGAACCCAAAGTGTTTGCTGATCTGATCCAACCCACTCTTTTTGCAGATGGCAGAACTTCTGCAGTCCTTGTCTAGATTTTACCATGAAAAAAAAAATCCCTCAAAATGTTAAAACGGAAAACTGTCAAGTAGTTCCAAAATACATAACAGAAAAAGCAACCAAATAGACTCTGACCTTATGCCTGTTGAAATTCTTCCATGTTTTAGTGGTTCAACAGTAGTTATTATACTGCAAAGGGAAAGATTTTTTTTTTTACTTCTTTGCCTTTACTGTGTAAAGTGAACAGAGATCATTGTAATCACCCCATCCATTGTCTTACGCTTGAACACGGGGGCCTAAGGAAGCAGGGGGTTTCCTGATAAAACTTTTCGCTTCAGGGCAGTTACTGTTTGATGTTTGTGTATCTAATCCCTTTAAAAATTGTACTCCAGAGCATAACCTAAGACAAAGCACTTCATCCCTTCTGTTATTAGAACTGTGTACTTCTTGCTTTGACTTTTAAAAATGACACAGCTACAAGGCATTCTGTTCCCCATGGCTGATCACTTCCTTCTAGTGAGTGGCATTATGTTGGTGAATTAATTAAGAGTAAAATCTGATTTACGTATTAGCAAATATTAGAATTGTAGGAAAGTTGCATCAGGAGGCAGCTCCTGGGAGAGGTGAAATGAGAAAAGAAAAAAAAATTCAAGGTTCGCTTTTCAGACAAAGCACAGGACTTTGCATTTCTAGGGCTGCTTTGCTTGCACCTCCAGGCGTCTTCTGAATATAACAAAGGGGATTATTGTGCACTTGCAAAAGTATGTTCCACCACAGGTGGCAAGGTTTAGCCTCAGGTGAATGCTATTGTCTGCTGTAGGGTGCCAGGCGACAGAAACCAGTTTGGTTACTAGCCAGGCCATTAGCAAACAAGGTCTCCCCTCTAGCCCAGTCTCCTCCCTGTATTTCCGATTTCTTTTCACAAAATCAGAATAATAAAGACGATGACTGGTTTTTTTTTTCTCTGTTAAGGAGACTTTCAGATGCAAAACATGCTAATGAATGTAAAGTACTTTGAAACGACCACATCCATTATTGGCCCAGACTGATCCAAGACACTTGGCTGACTGTGGAGCTGGGAAGCTTGCAAAGACCTTGCCTTTGAGGTGTCCCCAGTGGAGTGGACTGAGGCCAACAAGTAGAAACAAAATCGTGTAGTGCGGCAAGAACATTGGTGCTATGGGGCCGGTGAGAAGCTTCCCGCAACGCAGCCTGAAAAGCACAGGTAGGGTTTGGGAAAGCTTTTAAGAGGATTTATAGAGATGCTATCGGGCCCTCCCTCCTTATCTTCTTGTTCCACTGTAGGAGCTCACTCTACGTAGTTCCCACAAACGGTGATGGTTTCCTGCCTCTCTCTGACATAGTCTTTGGCCACGGAGCAGGCAGGAAGCGTCAGGGAGCTAACACCTCTAGGAGAGACCCTCAATTAGTGAGGGGTAGGAGAAATAGAGAAACCCCCAAACTACTTTGCCTCTCTGTGGGACAACTCAGAGGTGTGCCACACGAGGCTCCCAGAGACTTCCCAGCAGAGTTGTCCCTCAGTGGCCCGCTGCAGTGACCTGCTCATGAGCAAATCCTGTGTTGGCTTTTCTCTCCTCTCTGTCCATCTTCTCTGCTTCCCCCACTTTGTTTTCCGGGACTCCCTTCCCAAATAAGCCCCTTGCGCCTACGTCTTTGTTTCAGGGTGCGTCTTTGGGGGAACCCAACCTTAAACAGGAGATGACATCCTGATGGAGTCTCAAAGGTTAGCAGTTAGTGAAGCCTAGTGAGTTTAATGATATGTAAATTATACCTCAGTAAAGCTTTTTGAGAAAAAAGAAATGAGTCAACCCACCATGGAGGGAAGGAATATTCCAGGCAGAGGGAATGACATTTGAAATAATAAGGCTGGGATCGAGAACTTAGCTTGTTTTGGGAACTACAAATTGTCCAGATTGGAGAGGCAGCAGTTTGGACAGGTAGATAGGAACTGGGTTAAAAAGGATCTTATAAGCTTGGATAAAGGGCTGAGGGTTTTATTCTGAAGGTGACGGGGAGCCATTTCAGGGGTTTAAGGGGGGGGGGTTGTGTTTTATAAAGTTACTTGGGTGGTCTCCTGGAAGGTGGATAAAAGGAGGGCAAGCCTGGGGCCAAGAGCCCAGTTAGGAGATCATGTTACTAATTAGGACAAGAAGAGATTAGGGCCAGAAGCAAGGTAGAGGCTAGTAGGAGGGAGAGAAAGGGAAGGACGCATGTTTTCAGGGAGATACAAGGGCAGGACTGAGGTGATGGAAGAACTGAGCTAAGATTCTGCGTCCTGGTTTCTGAAGAGGGTATCATTCTACAGAGCTGTGCTAAACCATATTCAACCCTAGAGATGTTAGTTTATTTTTACCAAATGCTACTGGAGAACGGAGCTTCTGAGGGCGAGGAAGAAGAAAACCTGAACTCTGTCCAGCTCTTAAGTTACAACGCTGGGGGGTTGAATGGAACGGTTTGGACGTGAGAGCTGGACAGGAGAGGTTAGTGGCCTGAAGGAGTCCCCAAGGTGGAGGCTAAAACCCATCAGGTTAAATCCATCACATGCCGCTTCGTGGGGATTTATAAATGTCCCTGCTCCCAAGGGAACTGAGCTATATCTTAGGGCCAGGTGCTTCAATGATACGACTTCATTTGGAGGACAAGGTAAGGAGATAAATGAACAGGTGGGGCGGGGGAGAGGAAAGTGAGATGTATGGCCTTCGTGGGCGAGATTCCCCAGAAACTTCCCTCTTTGGTTTGTCTTAATTCTCTTCACCTTTATAATGTGCACCTGGGGGTTTTCCTTCTGTTGACCCTCTAGAACCCGTCTACCTCTGAGGATGACCAAAGACATACTCTCTATACACAAGCCTCCATTCCCTGGTAGCAGCTTACACTTCTGTGAGGAAACACACACACACACACACACACACACACACACACACACACACCCCACACACACACACACCTGCACATACTTTAATTTACACAATTAGAAACCACATCGCAGAAAACAGACACCAGTGTTGTACAGTATTACACACACACTTTCATGGACACCTGTGTGGGGGCACTATAAATATGAGACTACTTTAACACAGTATTTTTAGTCCTACGATGAATGATACTGCTGTGAACATTCATGTACCAGCGTTTGTGTGGCTATATGTCCTCATTTCTCTTGGGTACACAGCTAGCAGTGGAATAGCTGGGTTATATGCTAAGTCTGTGCTTAACATTGTGAGACACTACTGAATTGTTTCCAAAGAGCCTGAACCATTTTACATGCCCAGCAGCAATGTGTTTTGTTTGTTTTAATCATTATATATGCTAGTGTTTTCTCTACTTATTATTAGATGTTAGTTCGAGAAAACCTTTCTTGATTTGTCTGTCTTTTAAATTCTCCTTTGCGGTGAAAGACGTTTTCTTAACATCTAAAAATGTTCTTTGAAAATCCTCTAGTATCCTGGTAAGAATTATGATAGCGAGACTGTCTAGAAAATACACCAGACTGACCCTGGCTGGTGTAGCTCAGTGGATTGAGCACGGGCCTATGAAGCAAAGGGTCGCCTGTTCGATTCCCAGTCAGGGCACATGCCTGGGTTGCGGGCCAGGTGCCCAGTTGGGGGCACAACAGAGGCAACCACACATTGATGTTTCTCTCCCTCTCTTTCTCCTTCCCTTCCCCTCTCTCTAAAAATAAATAAATAAAATATCTTTAAAAAAGAAAATACACCAGACTGGACCAGACTGGACCAGTGTATTGCTTAGGTAGCTGTGGGACTCTTTTGTTCAGAGACACAGGAATTTCAGGTGGCGAGGTCCACATCCTGGTGTGGATGCCCACGCCCGTGGAATCTGCAATGTGGGGGAGTTCTTTTAAGCCATGGCCCAGTCAATGGAATATGGGGACCACTCTGGTGCTCTCTGTTTTCAGACTCACTCAGAAGGGGAAAGAAAGTGGGAGAGGCCACAAGGAGCTGAAAGCCTCAGACAGTGGCGGGAAGGCCACCAAGACACCATGCTATTCAGAGCTCTCACGGCAGCGAGAGAGGCCGGTGCCTGAGGTACGATAGTGGGTCTGGTTTGGACCCACTTGGAAGCTCGCCCGGTTCACTTCCCCTAATCCCCGTTCAAACTGGTCTCCCCAGTTGACGCCTTCCGGTTCCAGCCTACATTTTTATCCACCCAGTACCCATCCCTCCGGCCAGGGGGTGGTGAGGAAAGGTAGGAAATGAGAAAAAGAGAAAAAGGAGAGCATGGCCCTCCCCCCACTTCTTTGCCTCCTGTTTACTATTAGTTCAGTGGGTATTCTGTTTAATTTGTCTCACCTGAAATGATGACACTTTGGTCTCCATAAAGCAGTCGTATCACCTTGGGCACGGCAATGAACTCCCCTGTAGGACAATAAAGGTGAAATAAGGTGGTGACAAAATCCTACAGGAGGGACTATTAACTAATGTTATTAAGTGATGCTTTCTAACTGAAAGTTCCCTCCACTGTAATATTTCATTATTAGCAGCCCTTGGGAGTTAAAAGAAAAGAAATACCTTTCTATTCTCTGGCTTGGTCTCCTGGTACTCATAAAGGAATGTAGGCTATGCTTTATGATGCCAAAAACCATCGATCAATCCCGTCAATTTGATAATAGAACAACAATCAACCACATTATTTGGCATTATGCAGGCACAACAGCCAATTGTTTGACTGAAATATTCACATGCAAATCAGTTATTTTGACATCTTATGGGCACAGTCCATGTCAATATTTAAATAGTAATTAAAAAATCATTAATTAGAACCATATTTGTTGATTACTTCATATATAGGAGTTTTTCTCATTTAACAGATGGCTTTGCATCAATTCCAACTTAGAAATTAGTAAACACAGATTTTTCAAAATGTAGAGAGGAAGTAAAGACATAAGAAGGGGCTAGAGGCAGAAAGCAACTTAAAGATGACTTTGAAAACTGAGGCAGTTGGTAATTCTTTAGTGCTGGTAAGTAATCTGTGCCAGAGATGGCACTTGAA
>PVKM010016671.1:0-26610 GCA_004027735.1 Carollia perspicillata
GCTCCTATAAAGTTCTCGGGCTTTACTGGGATCTGTTGTACAAATTTACTCTTCTTAAAAGATAAACATCTAGAAGCACCTATACCTCCCTTCTGTGAAATAGCACTTATACTACATATGTGTTTAATAAATGCGCTTACTAAATGTTTAATGATAAGAACCTAAACAACTCCTCTTGCTACAGTAATATAACAGCTAATAGGCCACTGGTGGACTGAGCACTAAAAAGAAGTACAGAATTGAGTCAACAAAATCCATAGGTCTCATTACCAAGAAGGAGATAAAATATTCTATACCAAAACCAATGCACACACACTGCCAAAAGTCACAGCCAAATACACAGTATGAACACAAAGAACAGCTGTGGTGAAATTTTTATGCTCTTTACTACACAACTTCTCTAAGGACCTGACTTTAAATTCAGTCACTGATTTCCTCATTTGTCAGCCGACTACAGAACCTACTTGATGCACGGCACTTTGGCTATTAAAAAAAATATTCTCTAAAGCCATAGTTTTCAGCATAATAAAAAATATTTGGACATTGCAATGGTGAAAGTCTGTCTTGTGCATGGGCATTATTGCCTAAGCAGTTGTGGCATAAGGGACTCAGTTCTGTCTGGAGTGTATTATCCACAGAAGTAAGTATATGGGCTTTTTAAGTGGTAGCATGCCCTGGACAGTGACTTACCAAATAAAGTCTCTTCAGGGGGTTGAAATGGTCAGCCATCTTTCTCAGCCCTAGTGGAGTTGAAGAATCAGTGAGTGTTTGGTTCAGCTGGAAAAGGTGGGTTATAATCTGGTCCTTCTCCAAATAAGTTAAAATATGAGCTGGTTAAATGATATCACGTGGACATGGACAGGTAGCCAATCAAACCTCTAAGACACAGACCATGACAAGCTAAGGACATCCCAACCCCCATTCATAAGCAACTTCTGTCTGAACTATCACGAGCCTATTTAACTAGGCTATTTGGATCCTTCTGGACAGGCCCATCTGACATCAAAATATGAATAGCATCACTAGAGGCAAAGTCCAGGTCAGGAAGTCCAGGTGAGAAATACAAAATCTTTGTATTTTAATTGCCTATGAGTCAACCTCACCTATAAGAACCATATGTATTGAAATTATAGTCTGCATCAAAAATCCAAAAATCATGTGGCTTTTTATTTGTGGTATACAAATTAAACATTTCCATATTTGCAGTTTAAGCTTTGACCTAATTCATCATTTCCAATCTGATGAGGGTCCCATGCATGGAGGCCTTTTAAAGGTCAGGTCTGATTAGGTGGGAATAGCATGAAATAAACGTGAAGACTCTGGCACTCCTGCCTACAGTATCTACCCTCAGCTACCTTTACAGAAACAGTGCATGTCAGTTATTCGTGTCTTCCTCATATTT
This sequence comes from Carollia perspicillata, assembly GCA_004027735.1. Lineage (NCBI taxonomy): Eukaryota > Metazoa > Chordata > Mammalia > Chiroptera > Phyllostomidae > Carollia > Carollia perspicillata. The sequence goes on from PVKM010016671.1 coordinate 1,403, forward strand.
TTATGCCATTGTTCAGTTTGTCATATCTTGATATATAAGATCTCATTACCTAGTAATAAGACAAAACTGCTTTATGACTGCTTTTATGCTTCTTTCCTCTAAGCAATAGTAGTTTTCCAAACTATAGCATTCTACATAAGTTAGAAACTTAAGTGATCTAGGTATACTGACATATAAGCATACTTATGTGATAAAGTATTACATGAGCATATATCAAAACACATGACTGTGTAAAAGCAAGCACATATATACACACACCCACATCAGTACACATGTATAATATGAATTTCCAGTTAGAAGAAATGGTTTACCTTTGGCATCTGGCAGTAAGCTGACATCTGCAATAAAACTGTTATTAAATTGACCCATCAGCTTATAAATTGGTACTTGTATGCCACAGAGAATGTCTACCTAATACCTATTAGATAGGCTGCCTACCTAAAATTCATTCTCCCATTCTCCTCAATAACAAAGCCCCAATTTCACCTGGAACACCAATGTGCCCAACTGAGCCTGTATTTCATAGCTTCCCTTGCAGCTATGTCTGGAGAGGTAAGTTCTCGCCAATGAAATGCAGGCAGTAGTCATTGACTGGGATGTCCCAGAAACTCCTTCAGAGATGACAGAAAACTAGAACCCCACCCATTTTGACCTTGCCCATCCTCTTCCTACCTGAAACATGGAAGTTATGGCTGAAGAGTCAGCAATTGTGTTTCATCTTTTAGATGAAAGCCCATCCACTACAAACGAAAGAACAGAAAGACGGGGGGGGGGAGAAAAAACCTGGGTCCCTAATAAAGTTTTGGAGCAACTATACCAGTGTTAAAGGGACTAGTACTGGTCTTCATTTATAGAGATAAAAAGAAAAACCCTAATTTGTGTAATTGCTATCTAATTCAGTATGTATAAAGGATAGCACATTAAAAGTCAAAATAAGCACTTACAATCCCATTAATGAATGGTGAATAAATAAATACAATTTAGATTTTACCTTAATAAAAGTTTATTTCTGTTTCAATATTTGTCATAAAAAGAAGAACAAGATTTTTCAGACCCCGTGACTTGAAGGGTTTTATCTGACAAAGCCATCCAAGTCCAGGGTTAATGAGATTCATGTTGATGAGAACTGAGGTCTAGCTGTTAAGTAAATAATAACACCAGTAGTGACTTAGAGCCTCTCATCCCTAAAATTTGTAGCGAACTGCATGTAGCCCTATGGGTAGGTAAAATTACTGACATAATTTCGTTGACAGAGAAACTGAGTCACCAAGTCATTAAATGGCCCGGGGTCTATTTAGTAAATAACAATATCCATTGAGAGAGGTTGCAGTTAGTCTAAGACCATCAAAGAGGATTCTTTAAGGATCAGCATTTAAAGAAAAGTTTGTAATGCACCCTTCCCACACACATTTGAAAAAATAAAAGGAAATGCATGTGTTCTGAAGCAAGCAGTCAAGGTGTTTTGGTTCTTAGAAGCACTGGCTCCCTCAGATGCAATGATTCTGTCTGGTGTGTTTTCATCATTTACCCCCTAACTTGGCACAGGGCTAGGCAGGGAATAGGTGCCCAATACATGTTTACCAGCTGAATAGCCACTTTCTAAAATCATCCTGTGGGGCACACTGCTCCTGAAATTAAACATTCACTTTGAAGCAACAATATTCCTGCTTAGGAGCAGCCACATCCGATTTTCTTCATTCCCCCGCAAGGCTGTCCGTCTTGAGACAGAGACTCGGCATTCTCATGAGTTCCTTGTCACTCTTAGCTTGAAGCCACCTCCCAAAATCCATCTTCCTTCCTGATTTATTTTCAGTGTGAGCAACAAAATAGTTTGAAAATAGAATAATAATTGATGGTTATAATAGCTGATGTACAAAAGGTTTGATTTAATGCCTCCATAACTGTTTATAAAACATCATATACAAAAAAATTGTACAGAGTGGTATCCTTGCTGGAACGTTCTATCTCAAGAGAAGAGCACCGCTGCCCACAAAGACTGATGGTCAACTTTAAAATTAGTGAGGGCTACATTGTCTGCCCTCCCCTCTCAGGCTGTTGTTAGAGATGGTCAGCCTCTGGCAGACCCTGTCTTTGGCCCTGCCCCCAGGCCATCTTGGCTACTTGTCTTAAACTCGGGCACAGTGAAAGGGTGTTTGATGGAGGTGACCCTAAGGCAGAGAGCTAGTTTTATTGAATTAAAACACCGTAGCTTCCTTGAAGACCTTTCATCCAACCACTCGTGAAGGCCTATGAGGTCCTCATCTAAAGCTGGCAAATGAAGCAACTTCCTGTGGTCACTTAGAAAGCCAGGGACCAAGCAGGGCACCCCACAATCGAGTCCAGTGGCCATGAAACCTCCATTTCTACCACTTGTCATATACACTTAGTGTTTCTCAGACAGCATTCAGAAATTATCCATCCAAAGAGGGTTCTGGGAAAGCAGGGTCTGAGGAATAAAGTTAGAAGGAGACAAATGAATCTGTGCCAGGAGAGACAGGCTCAAGATCCAAATTCAACTTCTCTAACTGAAGAAGAAAACCATTGTAAGGAACATCCTTCCCCACTTTCAGTCTACATGGAAAGTCATTAGGTTCTGGTACCTCTCAGCCTAAACTCAATAAAGAAAAAAGGTAGCATCACGTTCAAGGGAGCATTCCTTTCCCCAACATGAACACCTGCACCCCCGTGTTCAACTACCGCCACTTTCCAAAGTTTTCCTTCCCCACAATTTCCATCTCCCGCACACAGGCCACCAGAAATGTCAGCTAGACAGGAAGAGTTGAAATCCTCGCAGAGAATATTCACTTTAGTTAGGAGACAGAAGTTATTTTTTGCCCAAAAGGGAGGGGGAGAAGACAGAAGAGAGGTTGTTCACAGAAATGAGTTGCAAAGAAGAAAAAAAAAGTGACTCTAAATGGAGAGATTATCAACGTAGAAAGATGTGTTGGAGCCTAACAAGAAAGAGAGGCTGCACGCAGTACATCTGAATATAACCATTAGCATCATGGAAGAGAGGCTGTTTACTGTATTCAAGCTACCTTTACTGGTTGTATAAAAACAAAAAAGGATTGTATTGGGGCCATCACACTCCCATCTTTTCAATTACAGAGATAGAACAATCTCAGATTCCGAAGCTAACTACAAATCAAAATTGTGTTATGTTATCTGCTGAGACACAAATGGAAAATAAATACTGTTAACTGTCACTTTCCATTAGGTAACAGAAATTCAATTACATTTCAAACAAGCCTCCATGTCAACAGAATAAATCTGTTTCATAAATGAGCAGGTAACCATTTTTGATTCCAACTTCCCAAAGGGAAAAAAATCAATTTTAATCACAATTCTACCATTTTTTCCCCATATGAATGTTTTGGAGTTGAGTACATCATCTGGTCTAATAAACAGTCTTGTACAGAAGAAGGGGGAAGAGGCTGAAATTGGTCGCTGTTCATTTCTGGGGCCTTTTAAAGCAGAGACTCGGGCTTAACTGAATTCTATATTGTTCAGATGCTTTCGCTTTAATAGCAAATTCAGACAGGGGGCGGAAATGCACAAGCAAAATTCTTTTTGCTGTGGGGTTAGTCCCAAGAAGAAATGTGCATAGCAAACACCCATCAGTTCTACTAGCAGACCTTGAAATGAAACACCTTTCCACAAACCCCCATCCCAACTCCCTTGAAATAGAAGGAGGACCTGGAAAGACACATTTCTGTTCTGGAAGATATCAACCAGAGGACAAGCTGACTTATCGGGAATGACAGGAAAGCTTGAAGTATTGTGCAATGCTCATTTCTGTGTGAGGGTATTTTTATCTAATAAATGCTTACTGGTTATCGGCTTCTGTTGCAATGGGGCAGCCTTTTGAGAGGAGAGCTTTATACATTTTGTTTAACTTTTAGTGAGTGTTAAAGGATAGAGATTTCCAATAATGGGCCCCAAACTTTTTTATAACTTGTTAAAGAACAGAGCACTCCGCATAGCTCTCACCTAGAATGTTAACTAGGACCCAGGCACAGCTGTAAGTATTTGCATAATCCTCACTAGAACCCGGTGAGACAGGTCTTAGCCTGATATTCATAAGGAAATGCAGGCACAGAGAGGTGAAGTTACTTGTCCAACTTGCACAGCAAGCAGATGGCTGAGCCGCGATCCAAGCCCAGGGAGTCTGACTCCAGAGTCTGTACTTAAAATCATCTCTCCACGAGACTTGAAAATTTGATCCTTCTGGGCTCAGCACGACGTTTTAAGTGTTCTATATGGATGACCATAGAATTCATCAACTAAACCAGGACACTTCTGAAAGTAAAAAGGGGTCCTATTAATAAGTGTGCTAAAACAACAGAAGCAAACTGGAACTGCCCTTGGCAAATGGAGAAACAGTGCCTTCTCAGTCCTAAAGAAGGTGTACATGTTACAGAGTTGGAATGATAAAGCAAGACCTACACAAAAGTCATAGGTTATTGGTTTTTAAAGGGACTTATCTAAGAAAAAGAAGATCAAAAATACGAACAGTAAAATGACAACAAACTCACAACTATCAACAACTGAACCTAAAAAACAAAAACAAAAATGAACTAAGAAAACAACTAGAACAAGAGCAGATTCACAGAGATGGAGGTCACATGTAGGGTTATCAGTGGAGAGGGGGATAGGGAAAATTGGGGGGAAACATGCAGGGAATAAGAAGCATAAATTGTAAGTAAGAAATAGACAGGGGAGGTTAAGGACAGTATGGGAAATGGAGAAGCCAAAGAACTTATATGCATGGCCCATGGTCACGAACTAAGGTCGGGGGTGGGGGGATACAAGGAGGAGGAGAAAAAAGGGAGAAAAAATGGGACAACTGTAACAGCACAATCAATAAAATATAATAAAAATGGGGTAGAGAGGGATAGTAAGCTGACCCACTCAACCAAGAGAATAGTGTTAAGCACCCACTGCATGTCAAACACGGGGCCAGATGCCAAGATAGTGGCTGCGAACAAGTCAGACAATGTTCTTGGCCTCTTGAAGCTTATATTCTAGTAGGTTGTTGTGAGGCTTAAAATCAATCAAATTAAATATAATACCCAAGAATGGCTGTTTGAGGAACAAACCATGTTCAGAGAATATGTATTCTCTAAAGTGCAATACATATACATTATGCTATCACTAAGAAGCAGGGTATTATGGCGGAAAGAATGCGAATTTTGGAGGAAAACAGAACTGGATTCTAATTTGGCCTTTACCACTTACTATCTGTGTGACTCAAGGCACATGAATTATCCCCTGTGGGTCCCCTGTTCTCTATCTACAAAATGTAAATAATAATAGCTTCAATGCAAAGTTAGTGAGAATTGTAGATAATGTACATTACCTGCCTAGTACAGTGTTCATTCAACACTGCTTAAAAGATCATGGCCATTATCATTATTGAGATGTCTGGGTCCTCATGCCCTCAGCAGATACAAAATCTAACAGGTGTACAAAATGTAAAACATATTTAGCTGGCTGAACTAGCACAAAATTTGAAGGTGGCCTAAAAGAGATAAGCACAGCAAAATCAGAGCTATGTACTTACACTATGGGGACAAAATCTAAATGACACCAAAAATGGAAGAGGTAAGGAATAGTGCCCATAAGTTGAGCACAGAATCCAGAGGAACAGATGGCTTTAAAAAAAGAAAAAAGAACAAGGTCAATATGTTTGATGGGTTCTTGGCTGGGTCATAGTTTGACCCTAAGACTTTGGACAACCTAGAGAACCTTAGATGTTAGTCTCCTTATTTGCAAATTCTGAATGTCAGTCTAAGCCAGAGGATGGCGAGCCTCTTCTGCAAAGGACTTGATAACAAAGAGTTTAGACTTTGTGGGCCATACAGTCACTGTTGCAACTATGCAGATCTGTCATTATAGCACAAAAGCAGTCAGTAAATTTAAGATCTGGCTACGGGATCTCTGGAAACTAGTACTACCTTCTATCATCATTATCTCCCCAAGATCTAATTCAATGTTCAGTAAAACTCAATGGGCAAATGAATGAGTGAGTGAGTGAGTGAATGATAATGCACACTCCTGTGTGAAGCACACAGTAGTACCACTTTGAGTAGTGGTTGATATTTGCAGGTTAATAATGGGAAAAAAAGGAATAAGAAAAGAGTCAACAGGACTTATCATTAGCAATAGAAAGGTGAGCATAAACCAAACAGTAGGGAGTGGGAAGCTAGCAACTGTTTTTGAGGAGGGGTGTGATATGATCAAATCAGTACTAAGGCAAAAATACTCTTGAGTCTAATACAGGAGGGAAGCAACCTTAAGGACAAGAAGACAATTAATCTAGGTAAAAAGGAACCAGGGCCTAAACCAGAATAGTGGCAGTGATGTTGAAGAGTACAGAGTCGAAACATTTTAGAATTGGAATTGGCAGAATTTAATGGAGACAATACGAAGGAAGCTTGCACTGAAGATGCCTCTGTGGTTTTAAGTGCTAGCATCTAGAAGGACAATGATGACATTAACCAGAGAAGGTTTATGGGGTAGGGGTGATAACCTGGGGGCCACTTTTGATTTGGGGGCCAAAGTTTGGCATATCGCAATCTGCGACATAGTCCTTGATCAACAGTAAATTCTTCGATGTATCACCCTCCCGTTCTCCACCTTAGCTATCACCTCCCAACCAAAAGAAAAATAACCTTCAGGGTCTTGGTCAAACACACTGATGCAATCAATATTCACGCTACCTACAGCATGTCCTGATTGATCAGTCTAATAGTCCACCAGAAAAGAAATGAGGTTAGCTTGGCTTCCTTTTCATTGACTTAAGTGATCTTTCTTTTTTTTTTTCTGTATATTCAATCACCAGCTATTTAATTCTCCAGAATTTTATAAGGATTTTGCTGAAGATTGATAGAATATTCAATGGTTTGCAGGAGTTCCAAAATCCACTTAATTCTTTTGCTAAAAAAATTCAGTCATCTGTACATTTCCAGGCCTCTGGCCTGGCTCTGTTTCTATGGGGTATGCCCACACCAGCAATGGTCCTCCAACACGTACCCAAGACCTGCCAGCACGGCGAGGTGGCGCAGTCACTGGGCCACATCTACCACCCACCCCAACTCCATCATCACCAGGCAACCCGTTTTAGTTTGACAGTAATTGCCTTTAATGACAAAAATAAACAGAAATGAAGGGATAAGCTTCCTCTTTGCCTACTACCTGCCCCAAGCGATAAGGCTGTCCTTTCATTATCATCCTTATACCAACAAAGAGGCTGGCCCAGAGTTCAAATTCTATTGCTTTTTCTTTTAAGAACCAGCTCCTCCCCAAAATGAGGCTCACTGTTTCCCCTTGAGATCCTGACTGGTACAGTGGCCAGGGACACACACACACCTGAAACAAAAGTTTCAAGAAAACTTGCCATACATCCACATCCTACCCTGCCTCAAAAAATAATTAAAATTTATTTCATGATTTCCACTTTGAAAAACCCATTTTAGACTATACCCATAGTAAGGAACATAGGAAAAAAAAAACTAGTTAAACGTGCTCTGTATTGGAGAAACAGAAATTTGGGCACAGGGGAGAGAAAAAGACGAGGGTAGGACTAGATAGAGATGAAAAAAGAAAATGGCCAAGGAATATGGCAAGGTTTTTCAATGGCTCTTAGGAATTGGCACATAATATTCAATCTGGGGTGACTTGTTTTGTTCTAACTTAAGCCTCTTCCATCTCCCAAACCTGAAAAGTTTGGTAAAGTTTGCTCTATCTACAAGTGCCTTGCATGCATGGGTGTGGGTCTGTTTGTTTGCTTGCTTGCTTACTTGCTTGTCAAAAGGAGGAGAGAAAACCGAGTCAGGGAACAAGAGGTTCATGTCCAGGTCTCTGCAGTTCAAAGCAGAAAGACACCCATGAGGCCTCACTGCGGCCCAAAGGCAGCGCTGCCGTGAAAGGGCGTCAGGTCTCCACTGGTTGTGTAGTGGGTCTCCACCCATCTATCTGGACCTTGGAGGCAGCTCTTCCCAGCTGACATTTGGATGCACTACTTCCTTTCTGCTTATATTAAATTTTTACAATAAATATATATTCCTTCCGCATAGAGGAAAACACACTTTTCTGAAGATTTGTTTGAATCAAACAATGTCAAAGGCACATGATGTTTGCCTGGCATTGTGCTAGGCACTGTTGTGAATTTCAGGCAATTTTATTAATAATATCCCAACTTGGCCTCAAGAAGCTTATACTCTCCCCACAAATAAGGGGAGGTGAGCAAGAAGCTAAAAACAATTCAGTTTTGCTCCTGGACCTGGTTCAAAAGAATCAGAAGATTTGAGAGTTTGTGGGACACACTTAAAAGACTAAAGAGATAGCACAAGCCAATAAAGGTGGATAATCCGAGGAGCACAGGTATGTGGAATAACAGGATAAGGAAGTCTTGATTTAGTACCAGCAGAGGAGCTACTTCAGAAGACAAAGTTGGTCATTAATTAACATACCCAGAGTCCAGCTGACTCATGAAGCCACCCTCAGGCCCAGTCCTGGCCCTTTCCACTGGCCTGCTCTGCCTGCTTTAATGAACCCTCGAGGCAGCTCCCCAGCGGCGGCTCTCCTGGAAAACGTGCTTTACAGAGTGGGAGAAGACACAGACCCTCCCTCCAGAGCTCTGATGCCCAAACCCTTACCTTTCCCAGCTATTATGGGGTACAGCTACTCCCTCAGGAAGAAAATAAAGGAGGGGGCCTTTGAAGGCACGTCGTGTCTGAAGTACCTTTAAATTAGGTTAACTTTTACTTGGTTTGCTGGGTTTGGAGTCACATTTTCTTGCTTCAATTTTCTAACAAGTGCACATGTTTTTTTGATGTAGGTAGTGCACAGGGATTAATTATACTCTTTACCCCATGGACAGTAAGGGATTTATTTACCTAGAGTTCATCTCAGAAAAACTCATTGTGTTACACAGTCAGAGGCTGCTTGAGCTGAACACACAGTGTCTCAGGGGTGAAGTGTGAGAATGAGGGGAAGGTTATGGGCCTTCCATCTCACATCAGAGGGGGCGATGTGAGGTTCTGCATGAGACTTCACTGGAAATAAAAGAGGGGAAAGTCTCCTGCTTTTTTTTTTTTTACAATGTTACAAAAAACACATTGTAAACTACTGATTCTCGTTTTACTTTCTCATTTCACATATGGAAATAATGGAGCCCCAAGGAGACAGGAGACTTACCCAGGATCATCCAGCTAACTGGCAGCGGAATGAGAAGAAAATCTCAAGGGAAATTGATACAAATAGAAAAAAGAATCAGCCATATCGGTGATTTCTTTCTACCTTTGAGCACAAACTGTAAGGAAAGGAAAAAGGGTTAGGTGAGTTGAGGAGTGTGGTATATTAAGGAAAAGAACAGGCTCGGTACTCCTGATTTCATTCATTTATTCTGCAAACACCCCTGAGTACCTTTCAGACACCAGGTGCCATGCGAAGCACTGAGGAACACAGCAATCGAGATAGAAAAGGAATGTGCTCTCCAGGAGCTTACACTCCAATGGGGAAGAAAGAGGAAGATTACAAACGGATAAATAATCAAAATAATTACAGATGTGATATACACCATGAGGGAAATAAGGTACTGACATAGGAAGTAAGTCTAAAGACCGCTTCAGAAAAGTCACATTAAGGAAGTGTCATCTGAATTTAACCAGAAGAAAGAAAGGGAGCCAGTCATGCAAAAGGAGTAGGGAAAGGATTCCAGGTAAAAAAATGACTCCAAGTACAAAATCCCACAAGCAAGAAAGAAAGATGAGGATCTGCCCTGGTTGGTGTGGCTCAGTTGGTTGGGCATCATCCCAGAAACTGAAAGGTCACCAGTTCGATTCCCAGTCAGAGCACATGCCTGGGTTGAAGGTTCTGCCCCCAGTTGGGGCACATACAGACCTACAGAAGGCAGCCAGTCAATGTTTCTCTCTCACATCAATGTTTCTCTCTCTCTTTCTCCCTGCCTTGCCCTCTCTCTAAAATCAAAAACATAAAATGAAAATATTCTTTTAAAAGGGAGAAAAGAATTGGGACCTATTCAAGAAACAGAAAGGGGGACAGTGTGTCCGGAGCCCCATGGAGAAAGTGACTAAGGTGAGGCTAGAAAGGTACACAGGAACCAGATCACAGATGGCTATGACAAATATGGTTTATTTTTTAAAGAACAGATTTTACTCTAAGAGCAAAGAGCATAAATCACTAAAGAGTTTTCAGCCAGAGAATCATATAATCTGATTTGTATTTGAAGAATACTCTGGCTGGTGTATGATAACTAGTTTATAGGGGTTGGAGGGTAGATGCAATGAAGACCAATACTGCATTCATTAATGCAATGGAGACCATTGCATCAGCCAGAAAAGAGACCATAGTGGTAACGGTGGTGATGATAGAGGTGGAGAGACATGGACATGTTGCCTACAAAGCCAATAGGATGTGCTGATGGACTGAGCAGGGAGAGGTAGTGAGGAAGGGGTCAAGAGTGACTCCGAGGTGAACATCGAGGAGGAAGCTATTCCATCTATTGAGAATAAAGGAGGAATATTTCACAAAGAGAAACCGAAATCATTCATTTTAGGTATATTGTGACCAAGATGTCTGTTGGACATCCAAATGGCGATGATGAGTAGGCCGCTGGTTACATGTTAATATACACATGGAGCGTGAGAGAGCGCTCAAGGCTGCAGCTGGAACTGTGACATTCCTAAGTGTGGAGACGGGATTTAAAAACCCGGACTTGGGGAGATGCTCCCATCAGACTGACCGCCCATAGATAACAGCTGCAAATAAATTAAAGCAGGCATATTTTGGAGAGGAGTTAGTCCTCGGAAAAAGATATCGTAGGTGAGTTTATCATTTTTAGCTTATTTGGGGAGTGCTGTGTTTTTGGCCTGAAGAATTACAGGGCAGCAAATCTTCGTGACCCTGCACCACACGTGCATGGGGCCAACTGAAAGAGGCTCAGCTAAAGATAAAAGACCTGAACTGCATTTTCTGCTACTGGCACCCAAGAAATAGATTAGTCCGTCTGAGTACAACCAAATTTAACTGATTCCTCAAAGAAACAATATCAGCACTCTTTGAGGACAACAACAGGATCCGGAATCTCCATGACATAAAACATGTAATGTCTGAGATATGATAAAAAAACTACTCAACATACAAAAACCTCAGCAAGTGTGATGCTGGATTAAAGGAAAGACAACTGAGGCAGCACAACCACAAGATGACCCGGGTGCTGGAGTTAATGGATTATAATTTTAGGGCAACTATTAGAAATGTGCTCAGTGAGGTCAATGAAATCGCACTTGTAATGAATGAGAAAATACAATGTTTCATGAAGAAAAATAATACGACAGAAAAACAAACCAAATGGAATTTCTGGAGCTAAAAATAGAATATCTGATTTTTTTAATCATTGGATGGGCTTAACAGCAGAATAGAGATGAGAGAGGAACGATTCGATGACCTTGAATATAGATCAATAGGTAATATACAATCTAAAGAACAGAGAAAACAAATGAATAGAGCCTCGGTGACCTACGAGACAATATCAAAACACTGAACATGTGCATAATTAGAAATGCTAAATAAGACCTCCCCAGTAGACAAAGAAGAGGAGGGGTCGGAGGACTATGCCCTAGAGCACTGTAGCATACAAGGGTTTCACCAAGCACAGAAGAAAGAATCAACATAGAAGATGTTCTTTAATTTTCTCACCCATCAGAAAACCAGCTTTGATATTTGGTTTTGCTCTTTCTCATATTCCTACAAATCCAGCTGCCAAGGAGCTGCAACTTTATTTTTTTTAGTAGGTGGAAGTCCCTCGTCGACCCACTATCAATACCTCTATCTCAACTTTGTTACTGGAACATAAACGACAGTATGAAGTACAGTGATTTGTGAAAACATAAGGAAATTTACTTTCCTAGGATTTTTTTTAAGTTTGTTTACTCTTTTATCTCAAAAATAAAACTGTGTATCACATTCTTTCAGGAATTCTATCAGGAAAAGTCCTCTGAAAAAGAGAAATTCTAAATTTTAATCTATAATCAGAACAGAAGTCACATCAGAACAAAAAATTAAAACAGTGGCAAAACCGGCAAGGTTCAGAAGTTTATTGAGACCAAAGAAAAAGAATCTTTCAAAAAAATTGAAATTCATTCCAGTGCGAGGCTTATAGAAGAATAAACTTTAGCAGGTGAGATGTAAAGTGAAGATTAGAGAGGATTAAATATGGTGTTTGAAAACAGCCAATGATAACACAACAAATAATATTAAATTCTTTAAGTACATCAGAAATAAGACCGCTGCAAAGGGATCAGTGAATCGGCTAGACAAGCAGTGCACAAAAGAGATATTCAAAAGGATAAGGAGATTGCAGGGAAACTAAATAATGTATTTACATCAGTTTTCACACTGGAGAATAAGGCAATAGAGGAAAGGGAGGAAAACCTTATTATGTGAAAGAGAGGCCCGGCTCAGATTGAGACATCAAAGGGAACCACGAGTCAATGAAACCGGGAGCGAAGGCACTGCCACGTTCCAGCCAAAGCAGGAGGCACTCCCCAGAGAACCCAGGAGCACAGGATGCCTGTAATCTCTGAGTCCTCATAGCCTTATCATTTATTTGCCATTTAAAGGGCTTCCTGCCGTGGCGAACTGGAAAACAAGCTACGTTCTCCCATAGTCGGAAAATTTACTCAGTTTCTATCATAGAATAATCCCCATATTGCAAAACCTCCAGCCAGCAGGTTACAACCCGATGGACTGGTCGATCAGAAGTCAAACAAGAGAAGGTAGCTTCAATCCAGCCCATCTGAGAATTGTGGGAGGGAGTATAAACTGGTACCACCAGCCACACCGAATATTTGTGGCGTCTGGTAAATTTCAAACTGTGTCTGCCAAACAAACCACCAAGTTCACTGCTAGGTACCCACCCTAAAGAAATTCTAGGAGAAATCACAAGATTGTTCATTGCAAGATTATTTCTAGAGGTGAAAAACTAGAAACAGAAATATTCACAAATAGAGTTATGGATAAATAAAATACTTTCATACAATGAAATACAAATGGACATTTTCCACTCCTAATTAACTAGATCTGTATGTATCAATTTGCATAATATTGAGTGAAAAAGGAAAGTTGACCAGAAGGGTACAAGTAATATGACAAAATTTGTGTAAAAATGTTTAAGTAACACCTAAAACAATAGAACATATTTTTTCATATTCATATATATACAGGGTGTGGCACAAATAACACCCCCCATTTATTATAAAATCTTTTATTACAAAATCATGAGCATGGAATTCTATAACATTAACAATATCATACACAAGCACGCCATACAACATTTTAGGCGAAATGTTCAAATTAAAACTATACATGATCACACCCATATTATGACCCTACCAGGCACACTGAAGCAGGCGTTACTTCTGCCAGGCCCCAAACAGACAGAGACAGAGTAAAAACTACAACAGTAAGATATGCAGCAGATGCATAACATGGGGTGTCTCTGGAAAGATTGTGAGGGACGTGGAACTAGAGACTGACTGAATATTTCACTCTATCTGTGAAGATCTACTTCTTTAATTAAAAAAAAAAGATTTGAGGTAAATATGATAAAATATTAGCAATTATCCATTCTGGATGGTGATAATAGAGTTTCTGTTATAATACTTTATTTTTTTTTATTTGTTTTTAGTTTCCAAAGAAAAAGTGTGTCCCTTACCTGGGTACAAAGCATACGTTTATTAAATTGATTACCATGAAATGTACCAAGAGCCATTATTAACCAAACTCAAAATTTGCCTTGGAAATCCCGGGTGGTGGCAGAGACAGTCTCCTCGGCTAACTTACGTGATGATAACGTAGGCAACATACTTTCCATCCCTAAGGCTCCTGCTATTCCACTACCAAGAATCCATGAAGAGTAATTAACACCTCCTACAGCATTCCTTTTTCTGCCAGTAACGTTTGACTCCAATTTATAAAACAAACAACTGAGCCCTAGCTGGTGTAGCTCAGTGGATTGAGCGCGGGCCTGCGAACCAAAGGATCGCGGTTCGACTCCCAGTCAGGGCACATGCCTGGATTGCAGGCCAGTTCTCAGCAGGGGACGCACGAGAGGCAAGCATACATTGATATTTCTCTCCCCAACCCTTGCCCTCTAAAGATTAAATAAATAAAGTCTTAAAAAAAAAAAAAACTGAGGCCTTGATGTAAAGGAAAAAAGAAGTCAAATCAAACTAAAAATCAAGGGTTCAGACCCTCCTATATCAAGAAGACCTTTTTCCACCAGTATCTTTACATTTGGCAGTTCTTTCTGAATTTCTCTCATAGGGTCAAGCCCAGGAATGATGAACACATTATGTCTTGCTTGCTATTTCTATGTTGAAAGAATGCTGAAGTCACTAAAGTTAGTAGTAGAGACTGTCATGGTGCATTTGCAATGTCTGCCATGAGCGCAGGTGTGGGGGTCGGGGGTCTCTGAACCACACACGGTCATCCCCCCTCATCCATAAGCAACATGTTCCAAGACCCCCAGTGGATGCCTGAAACCAGTGGTAGTACCAAGCCCTATGGATTCTATGATTTTTCTTACACATACATACCTATGATAAAGTTTAATTGATAAACTAAGCACAGTAAGATTAACAACAATAACTAATAACAAAATAGATCAATTATAACAATATACTTTAATAAAAGTTATGTGAGTATGGGAATGTATCTCTCTCTCAAAATACCTTCTGTAAGTACAGCACAGAGATGCTGGACAAAGGGACGATTTATGTCCCAGGCAGGATAGAGCAGGATGGCATGAGATATCGTCACGCTACTCAGAACAGCACAGTTTAAAACTTAGGAATTATTTCTGTAATTTTTCATTGAGTATTTCCAGACTGCATTTGACAGCAAGCAACCAAAATCACGGAAAGCAAAACTGTGGATGAGGAGGCAGACTGCATCTGCTATCCCAGGTTTAGCTGCTTGAAGAAAATGGCCTTCTCTGATGCCCAAAACTGAAAATGCGTGGCGTTTCATGCTGTGAGGTTCCAAATGTCCTGCAGGACTCCATCTAAGAGGAACACGGCACATTAGCTGCTGAACATTCAGAACTTCACCTGGGATGTGAGGTGTGTCCCCACACCAAGTCCCCACAGCCTAGCTCTGCCCAAGCCAAGACTTCACATGCCAGTGACCCTGCAGCACTGGTTCCCCGCCTCCCCCACCGCTGAGTCTGCTCAGGGGACACTAAGTGATGTCAGAGACACTTAGACTGTCACAACTAAGGCCATACTATTGGCATCTAGTGGGTAGATGCCTGGGATCCTGGTGAACATCCTACAATGCAATGGACAGGGCAGCCTCCCAAGGAATTATCCTGCCCCAAATGCCTAGAGTGCCACATCCGGGAGACTCCTCCCTGAGGTTTAGATCATTGCTAGGTTAGGCTGCCAGGGCCTTCCTGGGCATTCATGGTCAGAGGAAACTGGACCATGTGAGACAGACAGAAAGGATCCATTCTGCAGCTGCGCTCCGGAAATGACACTTCGTACCCAAGGACTCTAGCCTACATGGAGAGGCACTGACCAACGTGAGGCCTGGCCAAGGGAGGAGCTTCTGAACCTTTTCCTTCCAACTTCTGTGGGCTGGGGGCTCTGCTCAACTTGCTTGTTTTCGTAGACCCCAGAATGATTATCAGGATCATTACACTCTCATCCATCTTGCTCTGGCTGGAAGACCACAGTTCCTCCCAACACAAAGGCCCAGCCAAAATGACAACACTTGTGAATGTGTGTGCCACGGTGGGTTCTATATAGGATAGGCAGAGACAGCCATGTCATGGCTAAAAAAAAAAAACAGGCACCTGGGCCAAATGAACCCTCCACATTTCTGCAGCTGCTGAGTCAGTAGAGGGTCCACATCAAGATTCTAAACCAGTCAGCGAAGTCTAAATGCTATACTTTTATGGCTACTTAATGGGCTGTCATTCAATAACCAGCAGTCTTAGCACCCTCTTGAAGCAAAAATAAAGAGTCATGATTAGACTGCTGAGGGGCCTTTGCTGCAAATGAACTTGGTCCTCAAATACTCATCTAAGAATACTTTTAAAAAACCTTCCATGTCAGTTTTTGTAACGGAGTCTTTTAAATCAGGCAGAGCCAATAGTACTGACCCACAGAGACCATGGCAAGACATTAAGCCCACGCTGGCTCTGCCATTGACGCATGCTGGATCTCGCCTTTGACTGCTTGAGCTCAATCTCATCATCTGTGAAACGGGAATAATAATGCCCAATATTAACGACTGGTGTTGAGGATTCAGTGAGATCACATATGTAACTCACCTGGCACAGTATAAGAACTCTGAAAATAGAAATTAACTTTTAATAGTCACCTGAAATAAGTAGGCATCCATTAAGCCATCATGTCATGGGCTAGTTCTATACGGCTATGACTACAAACGTCCCTACTGTTTCTACCACCCTCCCACAAAGCCCACGTTCATTTCTGCAGAGTGTGCACGTGGGAAGAGAAGAAAGCTTCTTCATTTCTATTCACAAGTAAAAATGTAAAGGATCTCAGACTGTAGCTGAGAACTCCTTTAAGCACCTACAGCTACACCCTCACCATCATCCTATGAGGTAGGTAATATGATTATTCCCATTATACAGATGAGAAAAATGAGGCTTAAAAAGGGTAGGGAAGTAGGTTATGGTCGCTCAGCTAGCTGGAAAGCATGCCTTCTTCAACCATGGCTACTCAACCCTATTCACTGATTTGTTCATTCATACGTTGATTAAGAAACATTTGCTGAAGTCCAGCTATAGTCTAACTCTAGGCTGGGCACTAGGGATACAGAAGTCATCCATTTAGCAGGGACGGACTGAGTGCTCACTGCATGTGAGCCATGGTGCTGGGTTCCCCACTCAGCAGGGAAGTACGGTGTCTGGTGGTGTGAAACCATTAGGTCAACAAAAGAATGTCAGAAGTGCCAGGCTCCATGGTGGAAGGTGGTAGAGGGAACCCCCAGGTAGGCGAGTTCCTTTCTACTTGCTTCAGAGAGTGGAGAAGGAAAGAGATACAAGAATGGAGGTCCGAAAAGGGTTCCTAGCAGAGGTGCCTTTGGGGAGCCCAGTTTTCACAGGATGTAAACAAGAAGGGAGGACAGTAAATGCAAAAATGGCTGTCCCTAAAAAAACACGCAGTCAGCCTGGCTGCATGGCATCTCGTAGACAGAGAAACCCGCAGTGTGGGTGGATTTTTCACTCCGGAGCTGGCCGTGGCCCTCCACGGCCCAGGCCCAGTCACAGAGGAGCATCTGTCCCTACCCAAGCACGAGGACAGAACACCTTGCACAGAAAAGCCTATCAAAGCGCCTACAGGGACAAACGTGTGCCCCAGCCTGGATTTTTGTTTGCGAAAATCGTGTGCTAAAAACAGCAGATACAAAGGAATCTGTGAGAAAAATTTATTGGGACTTTCTAAAGGCTGTTGAGAAGATCTCTCTCATAGGAGGCTATTAAGGCCAGGCAGGCAATTCGGGAACGGCAGGGTGAAAGGTCAAGTTCTGTCATGATTAAAGGCTTCTTAGGGAAGGAGGGAACAAAGCACAGGAATAATAGCCCATTCTCCACGTGGGAAGCTAAAAATAATGGGGCTGCTCAGATTAGTCCTGCGGCAAGTGTTGTGCTACCTACTTTTAATGATTCGTCAAATGAAGTGGAGTAAATAGGAAAATGCAGGTAGCTAATGACAGGAGATGCCTGGTAGACTGATGGAGCCTTAGGGAGCCTGGCCCCACCCGGGCAGGTCAGTCCTTCCCCCAGGCCACACTTCCTTTACCTGTGGAGTAGTGGGATTACACCCTTGGTCTAAGGGCTCCTAGGCCTCCTGAAAACAGCTCCCCCTCTCCAGCTAGAACCTGAGGTTGAACCAGAAGAATCAAACACTTAGCAAAACTGAGCGATCCATGATGAAAAGGAGTATCAGAAACAGCCAAAACAAAAACAAAACAAAACAAAAAGATCTTTTCTCCCTGCTGTTTTTGTGTGTCTCGATTTCTTCAGAGAAAGCTATAAGCATGCCAATGGACAGCTTCAGGAGCACACCTATTCTTAGTCTGGCTCCATCAAAAGTGCCAATAAATCCTGTGCAGCAATTTCGGAAAGCCCTGAAAAATACACAGGAATGTGTTATTAGGCTACGGCCTATATTAGCCTTACGTCCTATCTTTGTGTCTGATGTTATCAGACCGGTCTTTGTGAAATTGAACAACAGATACTGATTAAGCCAAGGGTGTGTCCTTTGGGCAGACCCTGAATCCTTTTTCCAGAGAATATGCAATCTGGTGAGTGAACTCACAAACACAAAAGAAATAAGCATTTGCTGGTTGGGCCGGATTAATAACCAACCCAGCCAACAGAGACCAAAGAACTTCCCAGACAAGGTAGCACGTAAGCATCACCTTGAAGGGTAAATACTATTTCCATGGATGAAGAGGAACAGAAATTACTCCAGATTTTTTTTTTTTTAAAGGAGGAACAGAAAAGTAAAGAGAACAGAAATGAAGTCACTCGTTTGAGAAAAGACCCAGTTTGCCCAGAGACGAGAGTTACTTCATTGAGAAAACAGAGAAGTGTCAAGAAAGATAAAAAGTACAGATGAAGTAATTAATAAATGAGGGTTCATGATTATGCCAGATGGATAGTCATAGTTACCTGGTGCCACAATGCAAGACCAAGGAAACACTCCATGAAATTAAAGAGAGGAAAAAAACAAATGGGTTGAGGAAGTGCTCTGAACATAACCCAATTAGCTTATGGAATTTGCTGCTATAGATACTCGTTCCAATTAGCTTAGTGAGCTTTATTTTTAATGGAATTATACGTTCATACAAGTAACAGTTCTATCTGCTGTTACGGCTAATGTTATTGATACTCATAACTCAAGGCAGACATTTGGGGTCAAGAAAAAGTGTTTTCCTCCCATTAAATTGTTGCAGAATGAGTTGAATGCACTATAAGGATATGTTACTTTTCTCTAAAGTACTTATTTCTATCCACAGGGATGTCTCTGATTTCATAGTAATTTCTTTTTTTTTTTTTATAGTTACTTCATGTTTGCGGCGAAAAAAAGGTGGCTCATCAAAAAGAGAAACAACGGCTCTCTGCGAGTCGTCCCACATACGCTGTGTCTCCCCTCACTGCCAGACAGGGCCTCCAGGAACCACCGAGAGAAAACAGCTGGAGGAACCGACACGGGACTGCGCAGGCGCCAGGGGGAGGCACCACGTACAGGAACACTGGGGCGACTGTCTTTGCATTTATTTGGTGAATTTAATTTCCTTAGAAAAATGTATTTCCTGCGAACCATTGCCATGGCCTGTCTGAAACTTTCTTGAGGGCTTTCCTTCCCTGCAGGTTTCAGCAATGTTTTCTGAGATCATCTTCTATCTTCCGTTTCACATCACAGGAAGGAGGAAAGAAAAAAAAAGTTGCCTCTTTTTTTTTATTGTAGAATAAATAATACAGTTTCCTCACAGAAAATAAATGCAATGCCATTAGTAATGTGGTTCACAGACTCTATTCCACTAGACTGCCTTTTTCCTCGGTAAGGTCCAAGGAAAGTAAACAATCTTAGCATTCAGTATTAGTCGGGATACAGACGCTCCTCTCCCTCTCTCTTTCCTTTCTCCATACGGCAATGCATTTGAAATGAAGACTTCGTTTTCATTCTTTTTGACATTTCTCAAATATAAATAATTTAAGCATTAGGAGCTTGAAGATAAAAATATTCTGCCAGGGAATGAACGTCCTTTGGAAACAATGGGCATCCTTATACAAAAATGGAGAGGTGAGTTTTGAGGGCCAAGCCAGCAAACAGGTGTCTCCCCTGCAAAAAAAAAAATTGCAGAGAGGCTCCTGGGAACATGTGCAGTCTTTACATAAAGAAGCCCCTCAGCACGCTCTAGGGACCACCCACATTTACAAATTTTAGCCAGGAGAAACACACATGGACAAGTATAAAAGCTAGGTCACGGGCTTCTGAATACCTGTTTGTTAATTTGACCCCCCAAAAAATGGCACTTGTACAAGCAAGATCAGTTTTCAGAAAATGAGTCCCAGAGAGCCGACCCTCCCAGTCCCCCGAAATTAGAGCATTATTCCAGCAGTTCCGGGAAATCAGCCTCACACGACCGTGAATACGTGCAGGCTCCCTGCGTTCTCTGACTTAATCCCAGCTGTACGAACGAAGAGCTGCCAGACGGAGGGCCCGACCCCTCCTTGCACAAGTCTGAATTACCTAAGCAAGCTCCAAACAAGAGGAAATTCATTTCTCTGCTAAGTCATCATGTCGAGCTTCCAAAGCAGAGGTGCTCTTCGAATTGAATTTGCTGGTGTTGATTCTTTCATCCTAAACGATGCAGTGTAAGAAGGATCAAGTGATTAAAACGAAGCAAAAGGAAACAGAGGTCACCCCACACCTGGCTTTAAAAAACCTAGGTAGATTCCAGGCCTCCGAATACTTGGAAAAGCAAAACCTGTGTGACGCATCAGTCCAGCCCCAAGGCCTTCGATCTCCTCGCGTCCCATTAGAATGCGTAATCCTACAGTGAGGAAGCTGGCAGTCCCTCAGCAGTCTGACTCATTTCCCTGCTAAATATAACTGAAGACAGGTTTTCCACTCGGAGCTTCTGTATTATTTTCTCCCAAGTGGGAATCAGAAAGTAATCTCAATACGTAAAGAAATCAAGACAAAAAGGACAATACAAGTTTTCTCTGACTTTAATTTCTTCACAGCAGTGCCCTGCCAGACAGAACCACTTTTCCCGAACCCAGAGAGGCACCGATAGAGATGTTTATGGATAGATGGGAAAATATTTGTCAGAAGCTGTACAGTGCAAACATCACCATCCATCTGCTACATGCAACTTGACTGAAATGATTTAGTCGTAATGTGCAATGATGGACGTTGGTTTGTATTGTTTAGTTCTGCAAAGGTCACTGACAAAGAGACCAGTATTTCAACTGACTGCTATTTCTCTCCAATTCAAATGAAAAGAGACTTTAAGAACAGACAACGCCCAGCAGGATGCCTATTAGAATTCTTTGTAAGGACTGTACTTGCAAGGAGCAACTCTGGACTTGTCCATAAAAGAGAAATAATCGGCCTCTGACCAAGGTGCTCAAATCAAAAGTCTCACCGGCTGCATGGGATTGTTTTTCCTTCTAAAATAGATCATGGATTAATGGAGAACACTGACCTAATAGACACATCAACCATTTTTAGAAAGTGGCTGCCCCAAGAAGCCTTGCAAGGAATTATTCCCACTGCGATGTGATAGAATTCGTTACCCACCGCGTAAAAATCAGCTCAAATCCATTTGCTCTTAAGCAAAGTTCCTGATTGCAGGCTCTGCTCATTTTGTCCACATACCAAATCTGAACACAGTTCTTTAAAGTCGGTGACTTTTGAGCTGGCTTCACTGCTGGCCAGGGTACAAAACTATTTGCGCCCCTCAGATAAAATGCATTAAAAAGATTTTTTGGTGAGAAATGCATTTTGAAAACGAAGCTTGAGTTGTGGCTTCACTACAATGGAGAAGCAGAAACTAATCAAACTGTAGCTCTCCTCCTGACAACCCTGATGGCTCATCGGGTAACACCTCCAGACACGTTATTCCCAGCTGACTTGTTCCTCTGTGTCATTTCCAACTTCGCATTTTGGGAAGGGAGAAAAGTATCTCTCGGGTGCATGCATATCCGTGTGTATGTGTGTGCAAGGATAACATTAAACTGGTATGAACCTGCTTCGGACAGTCGTGTGCTGCACCTGGCTTGGACTGGCTTTGCAAGAGCCAATTGTTAAACCTGCAGGCATTGTGCAAGCCAACGGACATATTTTGGTATCTTGAAATTGACTATGGTGGAAGTATTTACACCCCAGAAATCAGCATGCATTGTGAGTCAGAGCTTAGGAGGTGGGTTCATTTTTTTGGAGGGGGTTAGTCAGTTGTTAAATATGCACCAGCCCGCCATGGCTACAGCTATCCCTGTTGTTTACACGGGCATCCAGCCTGATTGGCTGCAGGGTCCACTTCGACAGCTCATAGGCAATATTGTGAATCCCACCCTCAGACATGTGTAACCGAATAACAGTACGGCAACGTCTACTTTTTCTTTGGATATAATAATGTTAAAACAGCGCATCCTATCAAATTATCCATCACCGGCCACAGGTATATATTTTTGAGTTTCGGGCTGGACCTCAGGTACTCCACTGAATACATTTACAGCTCAACTGCTGGTCGATCCCAAACAGATCATTTAGGAAGGAAGAAACCATGCTGGGCCTTAGGGAAAAACAAAATGAGTCAGTTCTCACTGCTGCCTTTGCCCAGCCCAAACCCTGGAGTCAGCCAGCATGGGGGAGATTTTTCTGGTCAAAGGACTGGAGGATGGAGCCACTTATCCGCTCAAGCACATCTGAAGATAAGTGCTGGGCGGCTGCTGACAACGCGGAAGGCCACCCCCCCACACACACACAATGGAAATTAGCAGGCCCCCAAATCAGAGCATTAAAACAAAGATCTGCCAACATGTGATTTTGGTAAACAGAGTAATTTGGGCTTTTGGAAAGCATGAAACTTCTGTCAGGATTATAATGTCTTCTACCACAGACCTTAATTTCTTCTGTCAGGAAGAATATGATTAGGCTCAGTCCCATTTGATTGTAGGGAATGTCAGTTCCCATTAACAAAAGAAAAGAGGCCCTAGGAAACACGTTCTACATTCCTTAACCCCTTTGGGCAAGGAGGATTTTTGCAACCCAAACTTCCCATTGGAAATATTTAAAGCATTTAAACCCGGGCAGCCTACCCTGGCAGATAGTTACAGGAGTTTAGCTACTAAAATCAGCTCCCTTCCCAAGGGGGGCTATTTCTGTTTCCACGTTGGCACCAGAAGAGTGAAGGCTGTGTATATATATATGTATATTTTTTGGTCATGTTTGGTTTTGTAATCTGAGGAGTTTTTTCCACACCACCCACCCCAGTCTATGAGAAATTCTGCTCCTTGCATGAGTGGAGCTAGTTTTAAATGATCTGATTCTTCGAGGGCAGCGTCCTTTTGGGCGGCCTTCAATACTTGACCATTCAGCCCATGGACTGGTTACTGCAGATGGTTTTCCAAAGGCACCGGAAAATTACAGGCCCAGACCCAAACCTGCATCAGTAAACACCACCGCCTTTGACGGGCCGCTTCAATTCCATCGAACCCTCTGCAGTTCAAAGAGGGCACCGGGGCCAGCCTTAGAGCTTAGCAGGCACAGCTGACCCCTGGATGCCCAGCAAACAGTTTAGGTTGGGGAGCAATCTAGAGATTTCCTAAGATAAGGATGCTATTACAGGCTGACAAATGTGGAACGGAGCAGAGTGGGCAGCTTTTGTCCAGACTGACCCAGGGTGAGAATGCTGAGATTATTGCTGATTGGGGATAAATGGCAACCGGTGATTTATTTGTTCAAGTGAAACCAGCCAAGTTCATCCCTCAACACCATCTCCCGTCTCTTTAAGATGTTTTTTTCTTCTTCCTCGTCAGACAAAAAGACTTAGCAGTTTGGGGAACTCTTCAAATACCACCATTCCTGTGAACCCTATTACCCTCAGGATAAAATCTGCAATCCTTAACTAGCCTTCGAGGCCCTGCATGATGGGGTCCTGCCTGCCTCGCCAGCTCCCACTCTTGCCGCTGGCCCCGCAACCTGCAGCACTCGACCACCAGGGTCACTGCTCAGGTGTCCGAGTGCCAGGTGCTTCTCTGCACCTCCAGCCTCTGCCAGTGCGGGGCCCTCCTACGGGGGCTCTTTACCTGGCATTTGTGCCTTATCTTTCTTGTTTCAGGTTGAATGTTATCTGCAGAGACTTGGCTGGGTCCCCCGTTACGATCTCGTGGAGGCCCTCTGTATTCATTCTTCACAGTCCTTAGCGCAGTCGCAAACAATTACTGGTGACTATCAGTTTATAACTCGGCTTCCCCACTGGCAGGGACTGTGTCTGTCTGATTTCCCTAGCACTCAGTGTAATGCCGAGCATGTAAATGCTCGAGGTGTGAAGGCTCAAGGAGGCCAAATGAAGGAATGAATGAAATAAGGGCACAAGAGATACTGACTACCTAAGAGAAAACCTAACAAAGCAAACCCAATGGAACGAAAATCTTCATTTTAAGTGCACACCAACTAGGCAGTGAGTTTCCTCCCCAACGGCTCCTCTGCAACCATTCTAACACAAGGACTGCAGAGGACCCTGCCCCATCAGGGCTGGCCTGTCAAATCACCTACCTGAATTTTAAGACTTTCCCTTATCATCCTCATCATCACCATCATCACCATCATCATAGTTAACATAATTGAATGTGTTCTATGTCCCATGTGCATCGCTACGTGTTTTCTACTAACCTATTCAGTCCTCATCACAATCCATAAAATACCGGTAGCAGATTAAAGATGGAGACAAATGCACACATTTTTTTTTTTTACATTCTTCCCACTTGGCGGCACGTTTTTTGTCCCCTCCCCTTAAATCTGACCTGGCCTGTGACTGTTTTGACCAATAGAGTACACCGGAGATGATGGCACACACATTTGTGCTTTCTGTCACACAATACTCACTTTGGGGGAAGCCAGCCAACCTGTGAGAAGTCTGGGCCCTCTGAGAACTGCCGTGCACAGAGGAGACCCGAGCTGGTCGCAGAAAGAAGACCTGCAGAGAGCGAGGCCCGGCACGGCCGGCATCCGCTGCCTCCCTCCAGCCCAGCTTGCAGATGTTAAGTGAAGAAACCATCTTGCATTTTCAGCCACATCCAGTCTTCAGGTGACTCCCATCCCAGCCAACATCTGGCCGTGACCACATGAAAATCTCCATGCGAGACCACTCACCTGATCCCAACTAACCCCCCAATTGTGAGAGAGAACAGTAAGCTGATGTTCCCCGGCACTAAGTGTTGGGGAGGACTGCCATGTGGCAATAACTAGAACACACAGGCGCTTGTTCGACCCTTGCTGGATAAAGGAGGAAGCGGAGACAGAAAGCCTCCAGCCACACAGATGGGAAGGGGTGAAGCTGGGAGTCCAACCCAGGCAGCCTGGCTTCAAACCTAGGCTCTCACCTTCCACGCTGCCACCCCTCCTCCG
>PVKM010016672.1:0-26604 GCA_004027735.1 Carollia perspicillata
TTCACAGATTAGTTTTATTAGTATTAAATTTATTTTTAATCAGTATTTATATTTAGGCTCAATAAATAAATTTTCTACAATTTTAAATAGTGGAACATATGTGAATCTGCATTCTTATCTGCATCTTTAATTGGTGTATGATAAAGATTCAATAATAATTGATTTAGTGCATCGAAACATGGAGTTTATTTAACTGATAGGAAAACTTCTACAGTGCATTTGCAAAATATTTAATCACATTTTCCTCAGACAAACTTCAACTCCATAATGCTATGATTCCTTTTGAAGAAAGAATAGAGATTATATGTGGGTCTCTACCAACTTCTATTATACCCTGCCACATTAAAACTCCATTTATTTTTAAATTTTGCTCATAAAATATATATAAATGGAACAAAGAAAACTTGTAAGATTATTTTAGGGAGGGTTCTTTGTGTGTTTGCATTTGTGCAAGAGTGGAAGAGAATGTTAAAATGATCAAAGACTGGCATCTTCAGCTTTCTCCATTTTAAGAAGTAGTATAGTCCGAGTGCTTTTGCTGGATATAACAAAAAGTCTCTTTTCACTTGATTTGAACATTTGCTTGTTTATCTTTTCTCAGGCAGCTTCCACAAGCACAGAATTGCAGTGACCTAACATTACAGAACTAGACTTGTTTACTTTCCCTCTATTTGACCACCCACAAGATGAGGCAGAAACGTACTTTACATTTTCCTATAACCAAAACCACATGGAGGAAATACACTTCCTTAGGCCTCTTTAAAATCATGAAATTAAACCCTTCTTGGAGTCTCTCTCCAGCAAGCAACAGATAATCTGCTTGTGAATACATCTAAGTTACTAGCACATTGCAGGGAATGTTGTAGCTGACCCAGAAAACTGCAGTCCCAGAAGACACAATAACAGATCTTAGAGCTGAAGAAAGTCATATAAGATCAGTAAAAATCAAGCACTTCTTGCTGGTGAGGAAACTGAGGCTCAGAGAAATTGGACTATTGCTCATGGTTAACATAAAAACTGAAATGGACTTGGTGGATTGGTTTTCATCCAGAATCTGCTCCATATAACTACTGCATCCCTACTGAACATATTAGTAAACATTTAACCCAGTAAAGGGTCTGTCTATTTGCTGAAACGTATAATTACACTGCTTTCCGTTCTATATCATCAGTTGAAAGTATCAAGTAATTAATTATAGAATTAAATTTAAATACTTAGTATTCTCAAGCCACTTTTGCCTTCTAAAAAAGTTGCTGAAATGTTGCCTTGTCCTGGTATAAGAGTGACTTCACACTGATCTACCCTGGGCTTCCTTTACTTTTCATGCTAGAGCTAACTGGTTAATATACAATCATTTTACAGCATTATATTATTCTGAATTTGACCAAATACCCATCTTTATCAATGTATTATACATTTTAAAATATTTCATGTTATTAATTAACATTCTTTTATTTCAGCCTGAAGAACTCCTTTCATTTCTTGTGAGTCAGGTTTACTGGTGATGAACTTCCTCAGCTTTTGTTTGTTCGACAGTCTTTATCTCATGTTCATTTCTGAAGTTCAATGTGTCTCAGTTGGCAGTTTCTTTATTTCAGCACTGAATATATCATCCCATTCTCTCCTGGCTTGTATAAGTCTCTGCTTAGGAATTGCCAGTAGTCTTATGGCATTCCCTTATATGAGAGGTTTTGTCTCTTGTTGCTTATGTCTTTGATTTTAGACAGTTTTATTACAATGTGCCGTGGAGAAGATTGTTTTTGATTGAAATTTTAAAGTAATCTGTTAGCTTCATGAACTTGGATATAAAATCTCCCCAGATTTGGGAAGTTCTCAGCCATTATTTATTTAGATAAGCTTTCTACACTTTTCTTCTTTTCTCAGTCGGGGACTCCAATGATGTGCACTTTATGGCTCTTTGTGATGTCCCATATATCCTGTAGGATTTATTTATTACTTACCTTTTTTTTTCTTTTTGGGCCTCTGGTTCTATAATTTAAGTTGTTCTGTCTTCAGTCGCACTGAATATTTTTTCTGCTTGATTGAGTTTCTTCTGTATTTAATTCTGCAGTTCAACCATTGCATTCTTCAGCTCCAAAATTTCTATTTGTGTTTTTCATGTTATCTATCTCTTTGTTAGATTTCCTATTTATTCTCTTATCATTTTTTCCTGATATTGTTAAAGTGTTCATCTGTGTCCTCTTATAGGTTTCAGTGCATTGTAGAAAAATTATTTTGAACTCTTTGTCAGGCAATTTCTGGATTTACATTTCTTTGGGGCCAGGAACTGGAGTTTTACTGTATTCCTTTGCTGTAATCATATCTTTCTGATTCTTTGTGATCTCTGAAGCCCTATGCGTGCATATTTGAAGAAACAGTAACCTCTTCCAGACGCTATGGACTGACTTCAGTAAGGGGAAACTTTCAGTGGGGGGTGGCATGCTAGAGTGTGCTGTGTCCCCAAATCTAGTTGCATAAGGTACTAAGTGCAGGAAGGTGTAGTGGCACTGGGTCCAGGGGAATCTTATTTCTCTTCAGCTCAGGCCATTGAGGCTCACATCATCATTTGTGTGGTCCTTTGCAAGTGCTGTGAGGATTCTGAGGTGGATTCAATGGCTACTGGACCTCAGTGGCATCTCCAGGTCCAGTAGCTGGAAACCAGAGTAGGCAGAGATTTATGGCCAGTAGTATGCACACACTGCCGTGAGGGCCAGGTGCAGGTGCCTGTGTAGTAGAAGATGTTTGGAGACATGCATGTAGTGGTGAAAGCCAGTGTAGGCAGCAAGGTCGGGGCCAACTGTGGGCTCCTCTGACAGCTATAGAGGCCTTGGCTGTTGGTCTGCATTACTTTGTTTGTTGGGTCTCTCCACAACAGAGGTGTATAGGAACACAACTGGATGGGCTAACTGAAAATTAGTGCACTGGTGCAGGCCAGTGACAGAAGACAGGGCCTGATTCAGACCCACAAGCAGCTGCAGGGGCTTTGGTGTCAGTGTGGTCTCCTGTGGTTGGCCAGTCTCCCCACTGGGCATTCAAATAGCACTAAGGGCCACTGTAAACCTGGAGGCGCTAACCCGAGCATGCACATGGTAGTGTGGGTCAGTCATGGGAGTCTAAGCTGGCATTTTGCAGTCACATAGCCCCAGAGTTTGGGTTGGCTGCTAGTGCAGGTCTCAGACTCTAGTAGGGGTAAGCAAAAAGGAAAAACAGAGAAACCTGGTGACTGGAATTAGTGAATGCAAATATCTTTGGATGAAAGCTGGTGATACCTATAAAAGGTTTGTGGGAGCTGTGCTGGCCATTGGTTTTGTCAGTGATAAAAGCTTCTGAGGTTGTTGTAGAGCAAGTCACTAGGAACCATGATCACTCTCACTGAGTAGCTGCTATTGGTAACCCCTGCTTTTCTTCCTTGTTCCCAACTGTCTCTATACATCTCAGCTTTACCAGTCTGGGGGATGAAACTAAAGTAGGACCTTGGTGTGATGCTCATTCCCCCTCTTCCTTTCCTGGCAAGGAGAACTCTTTCCCCTGGTTGGGGAATTCCTTCTCAGTGCTGAGAAATTCTGGCTTGGGAGATGGGATGATTCAGGCACAGCGAATCTGTGTTCTTTCTCTTTTTGTGTGCTTATTATCAGGTTTCTTTTATTCCAGTGTGTTGTTGAAGGTTCTTAAATGAACTCCAGAGCTCTCCTAGAGCTGCTTCTGTTGGTGGTATCGTGTAATTGTTGATCTTTGTTGAGAGATGGAGGATAGGTCTTTTACACTACCATTTTGGTAACGTCAGCTCACACCATTATTGTTTGTTTGAATAACATTAAATTTTATTTTAACTGATAGAAGGTGGGTTTAAATCAGGACCAAAAGATATACATCTTAACAAGCAAAATGTTCCCTTGTTATTATCCCTGGTCATTGTAAAAGCGTCCCCTCTACATTGTCCAAACCCAACATCGAGCTCTTGTCTTTATTCCTCCATTTATCCAGTTTACTGTCCATGAAGCACAGGTTTCTGCCAATAAGCTCTGAGTCCCTTGCCCTGCTTTCTTTTTGAATTATCAGTCAGATGAAACCCAGAGAAGCTGTATCCATATATCTACTTTCTCAGTTCCTGTTCTTAAATAGCTAAAAACTGCTGAAAAGTTTACCTAATAGAGTAGCCTAGGTCTATTACAAATTTATAATCCCAACCTTAAAAGGGGCCTTCATATTGCCAGATGACCCTGCTATATCTCTTGACTAATATTTCATACTCTCACAGTACCTATCTCCAACCCTTTCTACTGTCCCCAAACCCTCTTCTGTTACCTTCACCTTCAGTAGATTATCTTATCCCTAGTTAAAAGAGGTAATAATAGTAATAAATGCATGCATAATGCTATCTATATGCCAGGCACTGGTCTATAAAAGTTTATATACATTAACTAAATTAATAATTATAACAACCCTAGGAAGCAGGCATTATTATAATTGAGAAAACTTGAGACAAGTGAGTTTAAATAGTTTGCCTATCATCACACAACTAACATGTAGCAGAGTCAGGTTCTCTCAGGTAGCCAGGATTGTAATTTGAGTCAATGCTTTTGATCACTGTGCATACATCTTCTACCTCATACCAAACCCACAAGTTGCCTGCATCTCAAAGTGGAAAAGCTCCCCCTCTTCTTATCAGGGGCTAATCTTTCCCATCACCTGTGTTTTCTTTGGGGTCTTAGGCTCTCCTTCCTAACTGCCATATGTGATTTATTAACCCATCTTTTTATATGTAGATTCACCCTTTTCTTATTCACTCAGCTCCTTCTTTCTATCTGCACATCCACACACACATTTCTTGGAAGAGGTGACTGTTATTGCTGTGTATGTTCTCACCTCTTACTCTCTACTCAACATCCTCTCCAGTTTTGACCCAGTTTTCATTAACCTTATAAATGACCTCTGAATTCAACACACATTTTTCATATTTCATTTGAGTTCCCACCAGTGTCCCAATATGCTGACCACTTCCTTCTCCTTGAAATACTCTCCTCCCTTGGCTTCTGTAAAACAATTTTTTCTTACTCTCCTCTTTTTCCTGCAACCTCCTGTATGGATTCATTCTCCTACACTCAGCCTTTATTGTTGTAGTATATTAAGACCTTGTCCAAGTCTCTCATTTTGTTGTTTTTGTTCTTCTTACTTTCTACTGTATACACATGCCTCCCATTCTCCCCTATGGCTTTAATTATCCCCTTAATCAGATGACTTATAAATGTCTGTTTCTACCTGAGATTTCTTCAACTCCAGCCCCACACATTACATGGAATAAAAGTTCCATGAAAGAAGCGGCTGCTTGCTTTGTCTTTGTTCTACTCCTGATGCGTAAAATAGTGCCTGGCACATATTAGTTAAGCAATAAATATTTTTTTAATGAAAGAAAAAAAAATCTGCCCAAACATGATTTTCTTTTAGTGTTTTCTATTGGTTCAAGGCATCACCATTCATTCAATTACACAAACCAGCACAAATTATTGACATTTTAATTTTTCTCACTCCTGGAGTTGACAATTATATTAGTTTGCTATGGCTTCCATTACAATATGCGACAGGCTGGAGGGTGGGGGTTAAACAACACATCTTCTCACAGTCCTGGAGGCTAGGAGTCCAAGATCAAGGTGTCTGCAGGTTTGGTTCCTCCTGAGGCAACTCTCCTCGGGTTGCAGATGGCTATGATCTCGCTATATCCTCACATGGCCTCTCCCCTGTGTGTGTACACGCCTGGTATCTGTGTGATCAATTCTTTCCTTATAAGGACACTGGTCAGAGTGGATTAGGTCCCACCACAACACTCTCATTTTAAATTAATCACCTCTTCAGAGGTCCTACCTCCAAATGTAATCACGTTCTGAGGTGCTGAGAGCTTAGGGTTTTAATGTATGAATTTGGAGCGGGGCAACAATTTGGCCCATGACAATATCACCAAACTCATTTGATAATTTTCTCTAAATAAACACCTCTTGTGTCCACACACTTTTCTCCACTCTTCTTAATCCTGGCCACCATAGTCCCCTATCCAGTGTGATAAACAGTATCTAAGATGGCTTTCAAGGAAATCTGTCTTCAGGTATTCATGTGCTTGAGTGCAGACTGGACCTAGTGTCTAATGAATAGAATATGGCAAAAGGGAAGGAATGTCTCTTCTGAGATTAGGCTACAATACAACATGGATTTTCATCTTGCTCTCATTTCTTGCTCTTCTTTCTGCTACCTACATTTAGTCTGGGTTTCTTCAAATCACTTTATATTATAGTCAGAGTGAGTTCTTCATAACATAAGTTAATCAGTTTTCCATTTAAACTGTTTAATAGCTTCCCATTTACTTCAGACTACCTGCTTAACATGGTAACAAAGTCCTGCAGAGTCTGGCTCCTCTCCCCATCCACAACCCCATCTCCACTCAGTTCTGCTCTTCTCGCAGCCACAGTGAAATTCTTTCAGTCCCTTTGCACTCACTGTGCTGCATCCCACTACGGGTCCTTTGTACATGTCATTTTCTCTGCCTGACATATTTACCAATCTTTTTCTCACATGGTAGACACCTAATCATCCTTTATATTTCAGTGCAAAATCTCATTTCCTTCAGGAGGTCACCTCCTTCCAGATCAAATTTTATTCACAGTATTTTTCAGAGAACAATTTAAAATGTGATTCTGTAATTAATGCCTTTCAGCTCCCCTAGAGCGCATGCTGCATGAGAGCAAGGCTCATGTCTGGTTTTCTTTAACACACTGTCTGTCATGCCTAGCCCAGTGTCTAGAACATAGTTTGTTTAAAACATGTTAAACAAACAAACAAGTGTATAAACTGTCACATACCATTTGTATTCATTTTGCTTTCTTGTGGGTCCTCTAATCAACAACTTTGCTTCCTGCAAGTTCAAAGTTACATGATGCTGCTACCTCCTGCAACTACATCTTCTGCCAGATGAGACTGTTATCATTTTACAAGGCCCATTAGGGGAAAACTACATAAGACAACATTTCTTAATTTACGATGTCATTTAACCCTTCTGGGTTTGTGGCAAAATCATAATGGACTGAAAGATGAAGACTTGGCATCTGATTTGGAATTTGTCTGGCTCAACACATCCAAAAAAAATTAATAATGTTAAGACTTATTCGAAAATAGCACCTTTTATTTTTGCAAATCTAGATTACACAGCTGGGTTACAGATGTATATATGTCATAGCCTTATAGGGGAGCAAGAGCATGTTGGCACTGTGATCGCATTATTTTGAGTGGAAAGATTTTCATGTATTAGATAGCATCATGCATTCCATCTGGATATTATGGCAAACCAACTCTGCCTGTGTGTTACATTTTCCATGTGTGTAAATCACCCAATATCCTTGACACATTTTTCTTACCATTCATGGGAACCTGGATTTGGGCAGTTATACCTTCAACAGATTCAAATTATAGGTAAGTCTTTATTCAGAACTGAACATGGATTCTCTCTGCATTCTTTTTAGCTTGATGGTGATTAAGTGAAAACTTCATTTAAATGAGTCTATTTTTCAACCCTGGCATCTTCTCCTATATATATTTTAATACCTAGTTTTTAAACATGCATATAAATGAGTAATATAAAGAATTTAAATTACTTAGACTATTATTCTAGTAATCTAATGGCATAATATTTAATATTTTTATAATAATAAACACACATTAATAGGAATGTAATAGAGGATGGTGATGACTGGGCTGACTTTGGTAGATATGCCCACTTTAAAAAGAAACAAACACTAATTTTTTAAAAATTTTCACTCAAGGACATGTTCATTGATTTTAGAGAGAAGTTAAGGGAGGGAAAGAGGGAGAGAAATGTCGATACGAGAGAGGAACAATGATCGGTTGCCTCTCACATGTTCCCCTACTGGGGACTGAAACTGAAACCCAGGTATGTGCCCTGACCAGGAATTGAACCTGAAACATTTTGGTTTATGAAATGATGCTCCAACCAACTAAGCCACACTGGCCAAGGCAGACAGACACCATTTTTAACTTGCTAATGTAGGGTGGGTATTGCTAGACCTTTTGACATTTTCTAAAGAAGTCAGAAATCTGGATCTTATTTGAAATACCCCAATGTTAAAATAATCTTTTTAAACTTTGCAAAATCCTCCCAATAAATCTGTGGATTTTATGTGATATAATGGCCCCTTTAAACTTCTTGGTTTAGTGAGAACATTGTGTATTGAAAATGCATAGATTTTGGAAACAGACTAGAGTTTGAATTCTAATGCAGTTTCTGGTATAGTTTTTTGAATAGCCAGACAGTTCTGTACCTTCTGAAACTTTGTGTCCTAAGTTTTGAAATGAAAATATAATAGTTTTTAAAATATCTGCAATATAAGAAGATAATCAATAAATAGTTTTTATTACCATGACTCACTATAACTAAACTTTCTTCCAGTCTATAATTTTTAATTCACTTTCAAGCTTCCTCAAATAACCATAAAATAAGGTGACCACGTAATCATAATTATTCATTTTAGCCTGTGCATCCAGTCAAACATACTCTTTGACAATGGCAAAATAAGTTTTCAGTTAAAAACTAAGAAAGATGAGTGCATCTGGAAGATGATATCCTGGAGTGGAACATCTTCAAGTACTTTAGTTATTTTTACAGGGAGGATGGTGACCAAATGTGCTTCACCATCACTAAGGAATGATCAAGAGGAATGAACAAGCTGTGACTCTAGGAAAAAAGTAGATATGCAAGTATGAGAAAGATAGAGCCTATGGATTCTTAAACACCAGCTAGGATTGTTGGTAGCATTGGAATTAATGCTTCCAAGCATTTCAAAATCAAAATAAAAACTCTATAGCAAACCAGATTGGCTGTCTCATCCCCATATTCATTTAGGATACTCATAAAATCAGTATAGTGAGAACAATCTTTCTGTTTCTTGAATATTGGTTCAAGAGGTTGTTATCTCCCTCATAACCTCTCTCCCCCTCCTTGTTGGAGGCTGCCTCTGGCTATCTGACCTTCCAGATAATATCTGCTTCTTGCTCCTATCGAATCCATCCAGGAAGGCAAAACATCAGGGATGCTTTTGTCCAACCACAGAAATCACTACCAACTTTATTTAGACTTGGTATCAGCTGCACAGGAGGCACTTTTGGTCCAGAGTCCTTTGCATGGAGCGTAGCAAAAGCATTCTGTCCTTAATTTACTCTAATTTACCTTGATATTTGTAAATGCCCATCAATCTTGTGGTCAACTGGAAAAAGAGAAAGACAAAGTGTGACCTTTGCATGTGTTCTTTTTTTTCCTGTCTCCCTTTCTCCACCCACAATTCCATAGGGCAGGTAGGAAATAGACTCATCCCATTTCTCTTCTTGTCAGAACTTTCCTTATGCAAACTCTATGATTTAAGCAACCAAATTATACTTTTGATATTACAAGGGGATGTATGAGATGAAGGGGCATAAATGAAAAAATAATTTAGAAAATCTTTTCTCTGTCGACCATGCTTTGTTGCAAATTTTTTACTTTTAATGTAATAAGTAATATATTCACACTGTCTTTAAATCTTAAATATTTTGAGTGATAAAATCAGGTTCTCAAAAATATGTAAGTGAAAAAACATCATTATTTTAAAAAATACCTTTCCTTGCTCTGAAAGACTCCCACGTGAATGTGTGTGTGTTTACCGATGCTCAGACCATCCAGCTGGCTCAGTCATTTCTAGGAACGCGGTTCTGGAAAACTGCTGCCTGGATTTAGGAGTTCTTTTTTCCAAGGTGAATTCTGTTCTTCACACCTCTGAAAAGAAAATGTCTATGTGCAGTGATATGCACCTTGACTCCAGATGCACCAAAAAATATAGATTTTTAAATCCTAGAAAGACTAATATGAATTATATATAATTGTTTATTACACATATATATTCTAACATGGAGAAACACATGGCGAAAGTAAGCATTTAATTAGGGTCAGTGAAACAACTGTCTTGCAGAGTACTTCACATGATGTTATGCTTCATGAATTTACACTAGTGTAATGAATGGTTAAACCACTGATTTTTCCTCTACGTTTTTTCTTTAAATAGTAGAACACTCATGAAAGATTTTTCCAAATTCGAACTCAGATATACCTTAAGCAAAATAATTTTTTGTGAATTCAGTTTTTAAAAATGAAAAATTGAAAATGAGTATTATGTTATGATTTTACTCAGCATGAATGCAAATTAAGATGAGTCTCTTGCTATTCTCCTGCACCTCACTGTTATGCAGGAGCTGAAGGGTACAAGTTAATCCAGGGAGCCAAGTGGATAGCGGCTGGGCAGGAGCATTTCTATGCCATTTCAGCATAATCTGAAAAAATGCTAAAACGGAGGGGAGTGGACCAAAAAATAAAATTAAAAAGTCATTAAGGCATAGGAAGAAAAAGGATTTAGTAGAAAAGTACCTAAGTTGGAACAATCTTGATATGATCCATAGTAGGTTACCATGTATTTACTTTCTTAAAAGGTTATTATGGAGACAGATCAAAACTTGATTAGTTGTGTGAGGATGGAAATAGGGATTTAGAAACCAGATTTACCATTAATTTGAAGATGATAAAGGATATTAAATTGTTATCTGTAGTAATTTTTTTCTATTATGGAACCTCAAACATAATTGAGTCTTTATTTTACTCCCCTACTCTAATTGCTGATTAAATACTTTATTGTTGATTGACAAGTTCTTTTGAGCTCTAGAATATAAAAAAGTATTTACATTCATAATTATTTATTTTAGAAGTTTTTATTACTCAGATTTACACAAGAAATATAAATTTAAAATGTTCTATCTTCAGAGTTGGATTTTACAAAACTTAGTATGGAAATATAAGCCTGTAGTTGAAATTTTGGAAAAACGAAGCCTCTACAATTTCTTCGACTAATGCCTCATATCATGTTACACTAGGGGTGCATTGTGTCACTTGTCATTGTGGGAACATGTTGCTAAATATTTTCGGTAAAGATACAATTTGCTGCAGCTTGGGAGGGAGGGTGTTTTGTTGTTATTTACATTTGTGTTTTTGTTTCTTATTATTGATTATAGGTTTTACCCAATGTTTGCTTTAGAATAAACTGGTTTTGCAGTATAGTATCAAATTTATTATTTTCCGGATAGGCTTGATCAATATTAAAATAATTGACAAATACTCTGTATTAAAAAGAATGTACACTTATGATCATAGTTTTAAAATTTTATCTTGTTTTATATTATCACTGCCCTTTTATTTTAAACATATTTTATAGCGAATATACTTAACTTTTTTTTTTTTGGACCATCACCTAAAGTTATCTCTCAATGTTTTGTCTCCAAAGGCTTTTCCTCAGCCTCGCTTTCACCACACCCATGTCTGGTCTCAAGCAAAAGGAATTCACATTAAAAAAATTATTGGGGATGGGAAGATTTTGGCAGTGAAAATACATCTTTAGGGTAAATCCTGATTTGGGGGAGTGTTTCTCATGGATAAACATAGTGCAAGTTAATAGAGTATTATACATCATTAAAGTGGCTCTCAGCATGTGGTTTATGGATATTACACAGTAATAATGAAATAGATCTTATTTACAGCACTATTCTTTTATTGTTTGAAAGGCACAACTGTAAAAGGATGAAAGCAGTATTGTATTTTCTTGTTGGAGGCCATAATTATAAATTTGGCTTTCTTCCTGAGTTTCTTTGGTTGTCTGTAATTCCTCAAACATCTTTTCTTTCACTTCAAGATATAAGTAAAGTTGATGTGAAGGAGGAAGACAGAAAATAATTAATGTTTCATAATTAAGTCAACAGTTTAAAAACAAATTTTATTTAGCACATTGTCTAAATTGCCATCGTTGATCTTTATTAGCATTATGATAATAAATTACATTATAATTAGTATAATTAATGACTCTAATTTGCAATAAAATAGAAACACAATTCCATTTTTCCCATATGAACTCTGAATACCACAAACCATTATCTGTGCCCTAAGAAACTCCTTGACCACTTTTGGCCTCAATTTGCTCATCTGGAAAGTGGAAATAACAGTTGTAGCTAACTCACAGAATTTTGTTTTGTTTTATTAAGGCTTAAATGTAAAAAACATACTAAGTACTACTTAAGTTTATTACTACTCTTATAGTATTAGCCATTGACCATTGTAATGAACATTGGTTCCTTGAACATTGCTTATGATTATTTTCTCTCTGGTTTACTAATGATCCAAGAATGAAGCTGGGCCGTGTGTATTTAGGATAAATACCACATCGAGGATGCAGGTGGGTACCTCTCAGTTCTTTGTTCAATCTTCTGTTGTTCATAGAGGAACACCTGATATTTATTGGTCAATGTTAGATAATGAAATATTAGAAATCTTTCACTTGAAAATATTTCAGTGTATAGAGTTGGCCATTTTATGTGAGTGGTATAGAAAGGGGCATGTGGTATGTAAGGCTTTATCCTTTTGAATATAAAGAATTTCTTGTGGAATGAAAGCTACATACTTCCATGGTCTAGTTTTTATTGTATCATTGGGCCCAACTATTTTTACCATAGTAACCAAGAGAGGTGACTCAGTCGCTGTTATTGAATACTCTTGGACAGAGGTATATTCTGCACAGATGCAGCAATGCTTCAGAAGGCTAGGTAAATTGACTTATATGATTCCGAGGGCCTCCTTTGGCTATGGCCACATTCTTATTTATAACTTACTTGGTAAATTAAGGTAGGGATTATGCCTGAATTATGAGAATCTATTGGGGAGACAGAAGTGCATAAAATAAGAAAGCTGAAGCTTGCATACTTTTTTTCTTGCTTTTCTTTTTTTAAACTTAAGGCCTATGTATAGGAGCTAAGCTTTGAAAATGCTCGATATATACTCGAAAACCTTTCTGTAACTTACTTTTCTCCTCTCAACTTTTAGTAGAAGTCTTATTTCTAGTTCAAATCTTGGAAGCTATAAAACTATTGTCTTATTCATTCAACCAAAGATTAGAAAAGCTACATAAACACAGATTTTAAAGACCTATCAGGCCACCATGGCTAATGCTGCAATAAACAAAGGGGTATGTGTATCTTTACAAATAAACGTTTTCAAATTTCGGGGGTAGATACCCAGAAGAAGCATTACTGGGTCATATGGTAACTCTATTCTTACTTTTTAAAGGAGACTCCGTACTGTTTTCCACCATGGCTGCACCAGTTCACATTCCCACCCGCAGTGAATGAGGGATCCTTTTTCTCCATAACCCCTCCAACACTTGTTATTACTTGTCTTGTTATTAAGTTTTATATTTTATCAAGTTTTGCATTTAAAAAATTGTTTCCAAGTGTTTCGTTTTTTGATGCTATCATAAATGGACTTATTTTATAAATTTCATGATCAGATTGTGCATTGCAAGTGTATGGAATGAAACAGTCATTCTAACGGTATGAGGTGGTATCTCACCGTGGTTTTGATTTGCATTTCCCTAATAGCTAGTGAAGACATGGAAACAACTAAAGTGTCTTTTGCTACACAACTGAATAAAGAAGATATGGTATATACATATATACAATGGAGTACTACCCAGGTGTAAGAAAGGATGAAATACTGCCATGTGCGACAACATAGATGGATCTCAAGAACATTATGCTAAGTGAAGTAAGTCAGACAGAAAAAGTCAAGAACAGTATGATTTCACTCATATTTGGGATATAAAACTGAAAGCAACAAACAAATCAGGCAAACAACAACTCATAGACACAGGCAGCAATATGGTGGTTATCAGAGTGAAAGGGAGGTCGGGGAGTATAAAAAGAGTAAAGGGGATCAAATATATGGTGAGAGCATGAGACTTGACTTTGGGTGATAAACACACAATGCACAGACGATGTATCATAGAGTTTTACATTTGAAACCGATGTAATTTTATTAACAATGTCACTCCAATAAATTTAATAAAATCAAAAATAACATCAGGAAGCAGAGACTACAAAGCAAACTAAATCAACTAAAATTCAGAAAGTGATGAGCCCTTTCTATGAAAATAGAGCAATGAGAGCTCTTATAACTGACATGGAGGGAGAAGGAGAAATCCTCCATAGATGGGAATAGCAGCAAATCAGCCTTGCTTGACTTCCTAACAGCTGCATGTGAGCGGGCACTACAGGTTAAATTCCAGCAGGGCCTAAGACATGGGGCAAAAGTGGACTATCACCAATTCTGTCTGTCTGACCTTTAGTGAGTACTGAAAATAGGGATGGAGAAAGAAAGTTGGGAGAAACTCTCAGCAATGACAGTCTTTTAGCTAAGGAACACTGGAGGAGGGATAGGTGAGTTGCAAGAACCACCTTTTCCCTCTGGCATTCTAGGCTTAACTCGGAAGTTTTGGGATGGAGTGAGAGAACTGAGTGAAACCCCTCAAAGACGGTCTCTGCCTGCACATTGTATAGAGAGCACTCAGCTGATTTTTCAAAGGCCAAGGGCAAGGCAGACGAGTGAAAAGAGATATCCTAAGAGAAGGGGCACAACTGGAGAGCCAAGAGACTTACTTCCTTGGCAACAGAAAAAGTTAGCTACAGTATGTAAAGCAAGGGAATATCTCTCACACTTTTGACAACAAGCTGCTCATCCATGAGAAACAAGGAGAGTACTGGAACCTCATCAGTGCTTAGATTGAAGACCCTGGTGAAGATACAGTCCCAGTACAACCATCAGAGCGGTTGAATCCAGGAGTGAACCGAATCAAACTAAAGCTGCAACAAAGCCAAAGGCAGCTCAACTAAGCATATTGACTCGCTTTCATTCCAGAGGCCTGACAAGAAGGGGTATGCTCCTTCGGAAGATACATTACATTATGTTAGTCTCCACTGCATTTTAGCAGATTTATTGAAATTTAATTTGTGTACTCTATAAATCATCCATTTAAAGTGTATAATTCCTGGGTTTTGCTATAATTACGAATGTGTGCAACCATCACCAGAGTCAATTTTAGAATATGTTCATCATGTTAAAAAGAAACCTGGAACTGTAGCTATCACCCTGGCCCCCCATACACCTCCCAGACTTAGTCAACCACTAGTCTACTATCTATCTCTATAGATTTCTGTTGCAGATATTTTATATGAATGAAATAATATAATATGTTTCTGTGACTGGCTTCTTTCAGTTAGAATGATGTTTTCAAGGTTCATCCCTGTTGTAGCATGCATCAGTATTTCATTCCTTTTTTAATGAATGAATAATACTGCGTTGTTTGAATATGCCACAATCGTTTAGCCATTTATCAGCTGATGAACATTTGAGTTGTTTAGCTATTGCAAATAATGCTGTTACGAGAATTTATGTGCACGTTTTTGTTTGGACACATGTTTTCACTTCTCTTGGGTGTGTACCTAGAAGTAGAATTACCATGTCATATGGTAACTCTGTGTTTAATAGTTTGAGGAACTGCCAGATTGCTTGTCAAAGTAGCCGCACCATTTTACAATTCCACTAGTAGTGTGTAAGTGTATAATTTCTTTTTTCCATTTACTGTTGTTCAGCTACAGTCGTCCTGCCTTTTTGCCCATTGCTCTCCCATACTCTGCCCACCCTCAAATCCTACAGTCAATCTTCCTCCATTGTCCGTGTCCATGAGTCCTCTATTCATGTTCCTTTGCTTGCTCCTTCCCCTTCTTCCCTCCACCCTGTTATGCCCCTCCCCTCTCCCCTCTGGTCACTCTCGGTTTGCCCTTTATTTCCAAGTCTCTGGTTCTATTTTGCTCATTTGTTTGTTTTTATCCTTAGCAACACTTGCTATTATCTGACTTTTTTATTCTAGCCATCCTCATGGGTATGAACAGCTATCTATTGTGGTTTTGATTGTCATTTCCATGCAATGATTGAATGTCTTTTAATATATTATTGGTAGCTTTTTTAATCTTCTTTAGAGAAATAAATCTATTGAGTTCCTTTGCCCACTTCTAAACTTGAATTATTTGTCTTTTTATTATTAAGTTGTAAAATTATATATTTTGGATACAAGTTTCTTATCAGATATATGATTTGCAAATATCTTCTCCCAATGTGTGGATTGTCTTTTTATTTTCTGGATAATGTCGTTTGATCACAAAAGTTTTTAATTTTGATGAGGTTTGATTTACCTATTTTTTCTTTTATTGTTCATGTTTTTGGTGCTGTTTTTAAAGAAATTTTTGCCAAAATACATGATAATGATTATTTGTCCCTTTGTTCTTGTATGAGAGTCTAACAATAACTTTAGTTCTTACATTTAGTCCTTTGATATATTTTGAGTTAATTTTTGTATGGTATGAAGTAGGTGTCAAACTTTATTCTTTTAAATATGGCTATCTAGTTGTCTTAGCACTGATTGTTGACTATTTCTTTTCCCATTAGTTGGTCTTGGAAACCCTGTCCAAGTAAATTGACCATAGGTGTCAAGTTTTATTTTTGGACTTTCAGTTCTATGCCATTGATCTACATGTCTATCTTGCGATAGTACCACAGTCTTGATTAGTGCTGCTCTGTGGTATATTTTAAAATCAAGAATTGTGACCCTGCCTCCTTTTTTTAACTTAAGATAGACTTGATTACTGTAGGACTTTTGCAATTCTATATGAATTTTAAAATCAAATTGTCATCTTTTACAATTAGTCTGAGATTCCCATAAGTATTACATTGAATCTGTAAATCAGTTTAGGGAGTGTTGCCATCACAATGAGATATGTCTTTCAACTCATGAATGTAGAATGTTTTTTCAGTAACTCAGGTCTTTTAAAATTTCTTTTAACAATGTTTTGTAATATGGAGAGTGCAAGTTTTGCATTTAAAAAATTTGTTTTTAAGTGTTTCATTCTTTTTGGTGCTATTGTAAATGGAATTATTTTATAAATTTTATTATCAGATTGTGCATTGCAAGTGTATTGAAATGAAATTATTTTTGTATATTTATCTTCTATCCTCTAACCCTGCTATACTGGTTTTTAATTCTAATAGTGTTTTAGTTCATTTCTTAGAGGATTTTATATGGAAGATCATGCCATCTGTAAATGGAGACAGCTTTACTTCTTCCTTTACAAGTGGATGCCTTTTATTTGTTTTTCTTGCCTAATTCCTCCAGTTAAAATCCCCAGTATAATGTTAAACAGAAGTGGTAAGAATGGAGATCCTTTTCTTATTCCTGATCACAGGTAAAAGCATTCAATCTTTAATCATTAGATGTGGTGTTAGCCGTGGGGTTTTTATGGATACACTTCATCAGGTTGAGTAAGTTATGTCTATATCTAAGTTGTTGAGTAGTTTTACCATAAAAGGTTATTGCATTTTATCAATTTTTTTCTGTATCTATTGATATAATCGTATAATTTTTATTTTATATTCGATAGACCAGATACATTACATTAATTGATTTTTAGATGTTAAAATAACCTTGTATTTCTGGG
This sequence comes from Carollia perspicillata, assembly GCA_004027735.1. Classification (NCBI taxonomy): domain Eukaryota; kingdom Metazoa; phylum Chordata; class Mammalia; order Chiroptera; family Phyllostomidae; genus Carollia; species Carollia perspicillata. The sequence goes on from PVKM010016672.1 coordinate 17,449, forward strand.
ATAATTCTTACCTGGTCATGGTATATAATTCCTTTTATATGTTGGTGGATTCAGTTTGATAGCATTTTTTTTTGTTTTTTTAAATATTGTATTTAGTTTTAGACAGAGGGGAAAGGTGGGCGTAAGACAGGGAAAGAAACACCAATGTGTGGTTGCCTCTCAAGCACCCCCCACAGGGGACCTGGCCTGCAACCCAGGCATGTGCCTCGACTGGGAATGGAACCAGCGACCCTTTGGTTTGCAGGCTGGTGCTCAATCCACTGAGCCACACCAGCTAGGGCAGTTTGATAGCATTTTGTTGAAGATTTTTACATCAACAAGAGATATTGCTATTAATAAGAGATATTGGTCTATAATTATTTTCATGATGTCTTTTTCTGGTTTTCATGTCTGGGTAATACCAGTATCTTAAAATGAGTTATGAAGTGTTCCCTCTTCTTTTATTTTCTATTTTATTTTTATATAAAATGTCTAGTACACAGGTTAAAAAATTCACAAGACACATGAATTAGCAGTTAGACTTTAAGATAACAGTAAAATTATAATGAAGATTTGGGAGATGAAATTTAGATATTGCAAGAGGGATGTTGTGGTATTCTAAGAGTCAAAACATGATTGTGATGAATTTGAGTAAAATTTTATTTTTTATTTTTTGGAGAATAACTTCATATATTTTCTAAGCACATTTATTTTTCCAAAGCTCATATTAGATTGTCTGCATATTTTTAAGGTACATTTTAGAGCTCCAAAACTTCAGTACCTTATCTAATTCTCTTGTTGAAACGTATTTCTTCTGTTTTTGTCAGAATGAATTTGTTAAAACTTTAAGCATATGTGTAATTAAATTCTGAGAACTAGGCTCAAAGTATCTTTGGAAGTTAAACAGAACCTAGAGGCAATTTAACTAATATTGAACCTCTCATTGTACTGCTGTGTTGCCCTGTCCAGTATATAGCCCAGTATTAATGACTTTTTATAATTAATTTAGGACAAAAAGCATAGTGTGTGGAGGAACTTCACTGAACACATAGTCAGGAAGGGTTAGATGCCCCAAATCAATGTTTAGATATATATGTTCTAATGATAAAACTTCTGTTCTAATCACAAAATAAAGAAATGAAGCAAGAATTGGTAATAAATTTTCCTAGAACCAGGTAACCTGATGCACACATGCAAAGTCACTGTAAATCACATATGTAGTGGCATTTTAATCTTAAATCTATGGTGTGAGCTTAGGCTATTAAGTACAGTTTGGAGATATATAAAGAGCTAATAATTCAATCATTGTGAGATTAGGATGGTCAGAACAGGTGAGACAGAGAACATCCAGGGCTAGGAACTGGGCTGTATAACATGAAGAATGAAGAGGTGTAGTAGGACAGAACTGGTGTCCCAGTGAAGGAGAATAGGGAAACAAAGATGATACGGGCAATAAAGAACCCAGATATCAGACTAAAAAGTCTGGACAACAGGAGATCAGAAACCTGGAAAGGTATTTTCTTTGATAGAAAAGTAACAAAGGTAGCACAAAGGAAACTAGTTTCTGATCCAGCACTGACAATGTGCCTACTTCTATTTTTTCTGCCCTGGGTCAGGTTGGTAGTAGAATGTGGGTGAACTTGGACCAAACAGTGAGGACAGCAGTGACTAAATACAATAATTTCCCACTGGCGAATGAAGGAACAATAGTAGGAGACAGTATCATTTGTTTTATATGTGTTTGGAGGCTTTGATATCTTTGAAAGTCTCTGGGGATTATCTACCTCTAGTGTATTGCACATAATATTCACTCTAACCCCGTTCCATGCTACACTTCCTAATCTTATATCTGTCTGTGCCCAACCTTATGCCTCTTCTTTCTTTGCTGATGGTACCAGAGTATCCCCTAAACCATCAACTCACAGGTGTTTGTAGAATTTAATGACAGTTTGGAGATAAATGAAAGGACTATGCCGCAAAGCAACCTAGAAATTCCCTAAAACATAAATGGTTCTGAGTAATTGGACAAAGCTTTACCTCCTGTAACTTCAGTGACTTCATTGAAAGAAGTTAGATTCAGTGGTGCCTAAGTCCCTTTCTATCACTAAAATCCTCTTTGAATATTTGCCATACATCCCCCTTCCCTTTAGCCCATGCATAAAGGAAGATCACAATAAAAACTCCTAATAGGTTCCCAGCCTTGAGAGATACAACTTTTAAAGATTATACCTGCAAAAGCAAGGTTTTTAAGAAGATGCTAGCTTTATCCTGACATTTATTAACTGGATCCGAAGAATCAAGGGATTGATTGGTTTAAAAAGAAAAACATCCAGTAACTAAGCTGTGCAATAAACATTTCTGTCATCCCAAATCCCATCCCATAAATCAAAATTCTCTGACTGTGAGACAAATATTGGTACCATGAAAAAAATGTCACAAGTATTTCATTTCACTCAGAAGTATAGCAAAAGCAATGTTGAATGTTATTAAATATTAAATTATTGGCTGAATTGTTTCTCCCAGTATATCTCCATATGGTTCATTAACCTAATAATTGTGCTCTCACTTAAAAAACATTCTGTTTAATGTAAGGTTTATTAAGTCTTTTCCCTTTCCAGAAGGAGTCTTTTTGACTACTTCCAGACATGATTTTTTCCATTTTTCTAACCTGAGGGTTACTCAAAATGGTTTGTTACTTCCCCACAGTGATGAAGAAGGCACCCCAGATGAGTTCTGCAGGCTGGGTGCAGACTGCGGTGAAGGAGCGGACAGAGGCCCTGATAAAGGGAGTAGAGCATATTCTTCACCTGCAACCAGTTGTCAGAGAATATAAATTGGCTAATTGTTCACAAAGCATTTCCTCATTCTCCTGAGCACTCAGTTGATATATATTTCCTAGCCTTCATCGCCATTAGGTGAGGCATGCATTTGACTTCTGGCTCATGAAATATAAGTGAGACTGACAAACACCATATCTAGGCCTGGACCATAAAACCCACCCATGCGTAATTCTCTGTTCTCTTTTTTCTTTCCCTGGATAAATAGAAAGAACTTCAAAGACCTAAAGGAGGATGTAATCATAAAATAAAATGAGTTTGTACCTTTGATATATCAGTTGGTAAAGGGCTATCCAAAAAAGGTGCCGGTTCAGGAACACCTTTGTTGAACTATGGCTTTGGGGGGACATAAATATTTAGTGTGTTAAGCTACTAAATATTTGCAGTTGTTTATTACAGAACTCAGCCTAGCCTGATTAATTTTTATAGCCACACCGAAAACAAGCTCAGAGTTTCCATCTCAGTGCTTCAAGAAAAACCAGGAATCTGAAATGTAATGGGAAATCTCCCAAATAATTCAAACATTTAAAAAACATGACTCAGCCTAAGCAAACATATTGTAAACTAGATTTTATCTTGAAGCTGCTCTCTTAGGCCTGTTTTAGTCATACAGGATCACTCATCTTTTCCTGACTATTCCCTAAGTTCCCTGATTTGTACATGCATTCACAGTGTTCCCTCCCACTTAGCATGAATAGGTAAAGATTTATGTGGTATAGAAATAGAATATTTGGTATAATATTAACTTTATTTGGTATACAAATTAAGAAGACCCATATACAGAATAAGCATGAAAGAATTGAAGAGCAAAGTCTCAACAAGGGAAAATACTAGTGCCTTGGGGAGTGTGTGAGCATTAGAAAAAGACAAAGGCAGGGGTGTGGGGGTATACAGTAAATAAAATTGGAAAAAAAGGTATAGCCTTGCAGATCAAAATCAACACCTCTCTTCATATTTCCCCCCTCAAATTGAAACTTTGTATGAAACCTTTTACTTACAGGTCATTTTATAGGAGTAAGCCATTATTTAAAGGTATTTCACAGTCCATATTTTTCATTGTTTTGTGGAGAAAAGTGTTAGACCAGTTTTACACTGGAGAAAGATAAAACATTCTAGATTTCTTATATATGGTGGGCTTTAACATAGAAATTAGGGAAAGAAACATTAAAGCAGTAAAAGATTAGGAGATTAAACTGTAGTTAAAAATATATATGAATATCCATTGATGATCAAATATCTCAGATAACTAGGAATAGATGGGAACTTTCTAAACTAGACAAAGAATATTTACAAAAGCCACAGCTAATAGCATGCTGAATGGTGAAAAACTAGATGCTTTTCCACCAAGATAAAGCACAAGACAAGCATGTCCTTGTTCACTACTACTTTTCAACATCATGCTGGAAACCCTTGCTAATGTGATAAGTCAAGAAGAAGAAACAAAAGGCATACAAATTAGGAAAAAAAGAAATGAAACTCTTTTTGTGCACAGATGATATGATTGTCTGAGTAGAAAATCTGAAAAAAAATTAGTAAATACTCCTGGAACTAATAACTATAGCAAAGTTATAGGATACAGGATTAATAGATACCAATAATGAACAAGTGGAATTTGAAATTAAAAACATAATACCATTTTATATTAGCACCCCCTAAAAATGAAATACTTAGGTATAAATCTCACAAGGTATGAATAAAATTACAAAAATCTAATGAAGAAAATAAAGAAGAACTAAATGAATGGAAAGATATTCCATGTTCATGGGTAAGAAGATTCAATATTGTCAAGATGTGAGTTCCCAACTTGTTCTATAGACTCAATGAATTTATTGGATCTCCCAGCAAATTATTTTGTAGATATAGATGCACCCATTTTAAAGTTTACATGGAGAGGCAGAAGACCTAGGCTAGCCAACACAATATTAAAGAAGGATAAGTTGGAGAATAGGTACTACCCAACTTCAAAACTTATTATAAAGCTACAGTAATGAAGACAGTGAGGTATTGTTGAAGTTGAGGATTAAGCTCTTTCATAGGATCACAAGGAAAGCATTCCAAGGACCCACGCACAGAGATTGTGTCCATGGTTTATTCAGGTGAAAATAGAAGCTGTCCCCCATGTTTCCGATATCCTGTCTCCCTCCATCCCACCATGGCCAGAATTTACAAGATCTGTCCAGAAAGTACCCATCCATGTACTATGACAAATAGAGACAATTATTGAAGAAGATACAAGAAACATTGTACATGGGACAATGATGCCCCAGTCCCCTTCAAAGTAGGCACCTTGGGACCTCATGCAGTTGTTCCAGTATCTCTTCCACTGTTTAAAACAGTCTGCAAAATCCATTGTTGGAATCATCATAAGCTGCCCCACCATATTTTCCTGAATCTCATCTATGATCTGAAATCTCTTCCCTTTCAAATGTGACTTCAGCTTTAGGAAAAGTCGGAAATCACAGGGTGCCAAATCTGGGTTGCAGGGGGCTGAGTCACCTGGGTGAGTTAATGTTTTGCCAAAAAACTGCATGAGACATGATGCATGAGTGGGTACATTCTCATGATGAAGCTGCCAATCACAAGTGGCCCATAGCTATGGCCTTCTGAATCATCCAAATAGTTTCTGTGAAAGAGTGTTCAAGCTTAATGTAAAATTTGATGCAGATTCATTGCTGTACTTGCTCAGTCATTTTGAATGCAATGGCCACACTGTGCACATGCTCACTCAGTGGTATCTATTGCTCCCATTGACTAGTACAATGAAATCATTGTTCACCCATGCACATTCCAGTCCACTCTCCTTGCCTGCCAGGTTACATACATGTCATGTAAACTGTTCTCATTATATTAACAATAGCTGGACTTTTTCCAAACAGACCTCATAGAGTCAATGTCCAGAGATCCTGTGCCATATTAAAGCACAGTTCAGTCCAGCATCTGGCTAGTTTAGCTTGTATTGCCAGCTGCAACTCATTGCTGTGCTGAGGTATTCAGACTCCTTCCTGTAACCTATGAGTGGAGTGTGCATGGCCATTGGCCATATGGCTGCTAAGGCCACATGACTATGGAGGGAGGACATAAGAATGCACAAGGCAAGTGCAGGCTGTTGAGGAAAGAGAGATAGAGATAGAGATAGAGATAATGATAGAGATAGAGATAGAGATAGATAGAGAGAGAGAGAGAGAGAGAGAGTCTTTGCATTAGTTTGGGTTTGGGATGGACTAAATGATTTTTTAAGGGAATGAATCAATTTCTCAAGTTTTCATGGGCTTTTGATAGGTCTACACCACCTAGTAAGTTCAACAAGCCCCTACGGTCCACCTCCCACTGTGAACCCAACAATCCAGTACTAGAGTGGGGAAGGGGGGAGCATTAATCTCCTTGGTGGAGCAATGGTATAATCCCTCAGGGTGTGAAGCTATAGCTTCCTGAAGCAAACAGGTTCATGCTCCCCAGTTTATTAAGCTCAATGTCTAATTCCTTTTGCTCCCCCCTTTTGAAAATTAATAATCACCTAACTGCTTATGTAACAGTATTGGTGAAAGAATAGATAAAGTATATTAATAGAACTGAATAGAGAGTCCAGAAATAGAGCTCCATAAATATAGTCAACTAATCTTTGACAAAGGAGCAAAGGCAATATGATGAAACATCATTTTCAACAAATTATGCTGGAACAGCTGACATCCACATGCAAAAATATGAATCTAGATACAGATATCACACCCTTCACAAAAGTTAACTATGGACTACAGACCTGCATGCAAAACACCAAAATATAGAAAAATTCTTGAAGATAGGAGAAATCCTGAATGTCCTTGTGTATGGTGGTGACTAAGTACAAGACCAAAGGCAGGACCTCTGAAAGAAATAACTGGTAAGCCAGACTTCATTAAAATGAAAAATCTTTTCTCTGCAGAAGATGACCTCAAGATAATAAGTCAATCTACATAATGGGAAAATTATTTGCAAAAAATATATCTGATAAAAGACTGTTATCCAGAATATATATATCTCTTAAATCTCAACAATAAGAAAGCAAACAATTTGATTTAAAAATGTGCCAAATGTCTTATCATACACCACATCAAATAAGATATACAGGTGGCAAATAAACATGTGAAGAGAAGCTCCATATCATATGTTATCAGGGAGAAACAAAACAATGAGATAATACAGCAAACCTATTAGAAAGGCTGAAATCTGGAACACTGACAACACTAACTGTTGGTGAGGATGTGAAGCACAAAGGGTTCTCTTTGGCTGTTGGTGAAAATGCAAAATGACACAGCCACTTTGGAAGATAGTCTGGCAGTGTCCTGTAGACTTAAACATCTCTTACCATATGACCCAGCAATCATACTTCTTGGTATTTACCTCAAACATCTGAAACTCTGTCCACACAAAAACCTGTACCTGGGTATTCATAGCAGCTTTATTTAGAATAGTCAAAAGTTAGAAGCAAACAAGGTGTCCTTCAGTAGATGAATGGATCAATAAACTATGGTACATCCAGACAATAGAACACTGTTCAGTGCTAAAAAGAAATAAGCTATTAAGTCATGAAAAAGCATGGAGACATGGAGTAAATTTAAATGCATATTGCTAAGTGAAAGGAGCTAACCTGAAAATGCTACGCACTGTATTATTCTGACTCAATGATGTTCTGGAGAAGGCAAAGCTACAGAGACAGTAAAAAGATTAGTGGCTGCCAGGGGTGAGGATGGGAGGAAGGATAAATAGATGCAACACAGAGAATTTTAGGGGGGTGAAAATACTCAGTATGATATTATAATAATAGGAACAAGTCATTATGTTTTTGTTCAAAGCCATGAATGCATAACACTAAGAGTGAAACTTAAGGTAAACAATAGACTTTGGGTGATTATGACATGTCAGTACAGGTTTATCATGTGACATATGTACCACTTTGATGGGGAATGTTGTTAGTGAGGAAGCTATGCATGTGTGGGGTCAGGGAGTACCTCCCTCTCAATTTTGTTGTCATCCTAAGACTGCTGTAAGAAATAGTCTTTTCTTAAGAGGCAAATACATTTTGTTATTAAAGACTTAATTTTAAGCAATTTAACCTGTCAAAATAGTTAAAATGTTAACCTCAATCTAGGGATTCCACAATTACCTGTGTGAACAAACCAGCACAAAATGCAGTAGAGCAGAAGGCTACGGCTAGTGATATGACAAAGAAGAAAGGACCTAGGTAGAACAAAGCAATCATTAATATCTTTTTTATTTTTGATTCAAGGTCTTCCCAATGCTACCGTGAAATAGAATTGATAGTTCAAGATAGAACCACATTCTCATTCTTATTTATTTTACATAAATATAAATCACTCATCACACAAGTGATTGTCTGCAAAAATAGTCACCAATAATTGCTTCTGTGCCTAAATGCATACACAATTTCTTTCTTCAAAATGTGAAAACTGTACCACATCCTTGAATCTTTATGGCCTTATGATTTGCTTTGATCAATACAATGCAGTGAAAGTAACCCTTCATTAGTCCTGAGCCTATGACTTAACAGACCTAGCAGTTTTTGTTTTCAGTCACTTGGAAGTCACCTCTCATGAAAAGAAGTATACACTATTCATATGAGGAAAACCAAAGTACTAGACCGGCATATGAGTAAGCCCAGATAGTACCACTGGAGTAGAAAAGCCCAGCCACCCCATTCAGGCCACCAGCCATTCTTGTTGCTCCAACAGGGGGGCAGCTGAGTGAGGTCGCCTTAAAACTTTCTGCTCCAGTCAATTTCCTCTCTGCCAATACCACATGGAATGCAGAAGAATCATGCTCATGAATGGGCCAATTTCCATTATTATAAGTAAGTGAATAGTCAATGCTTTGTTTCAGATAATTGTTTAAACATTAACTTTTTGGGTACTTTGTTATATAGCAGTAGGTAACTGTCACAAGGAATGTATGAAATGGGTACTTGTTCTTTTAGAAAAAATTATTCCCACCCAAGGACATGCTTATTAGTTTCAGAGTGAGAGGGGAAGGGAGAAAGAGAGAGCGAGGGAGACAAACATCAACATGAGAGAGAAACTCCATCAGTTGTTTCTCCTCCATGCCCCAACCAGGGACCTAACCCACAACCCAGGCCTGTCCCCTGATGGGCAATTGAACCTGTGAACTTTAAGTTTGCAGGATGATGCTACAACCAACTGAGCCACACTAGCCAGGGCAGAAATGGATATTTATTCTTAGCAAAAAGAAAACAAAACAATTAAAGTTTTAAAAATCTTGTGATGTTCTAGGCGAAGTATTTAAGAAATGTGTATCTAGATAAGACAATCAGAAATTTCTAAATAAATAC
>PVKM010016673.1:0-26613 GCA_004027735.1 Carollia perspicillata
CCTGCTGTGGCTGCTTGTTTCCCAGGAAACGCTGCTGCTGTGCAGATGACAGACCATCAGTTGCTTATTCGAATCACATCTGAAATGTAGCTGGTGCTTTGGAGGGAAATGTGGGAGTTTTCCACTCTCCATTTCTAATGTAACAACATCTGTCCAAAAAAAGGTAATTCCAACACTGCCTTTTTGAAATGAGAGTCTAATAGAGTGTTATATGTTACTTGTTAAGAGTATTTGGCCCACATTCTCAGGGGGCTCAGTGCCATTCATTCAGGGATATATGTCCTTGAAAGAAAACAAATACCAGCCACCCAAGCCCTATAGAAAAATGTTCTCAGATATTTGAGTGTGTTGTTGACTGTTAGCATCTCAGATACTCAGAAATGAGGTGATCAGTGGTGTTACAGGTCCATTTGGGACTAGTATAAAATTGTATCTTTATTTTCTTACAGAAAACTTTCTGCAGGCATATTACTCTAGGGCCTATGCGTATATATAAATGATCTTTCCAAAATAAAAACCTGTATCTACAGAATAAGAATAGGGTTCAGACACTGGACACTATGTGGACGTGGGTCTGCCCATGTGAATTCTCTTTCTGCAAAGACCTATAAGGAAATAATGCCATTAATGGGGAGCAGGGGGGAATTCCCACTGAAATGCTCCATCTTCCAATGTATCTCTCCCATTCTATCGAGAACTGACAGAGGGCAGCCATGAGGTAGTCGTGTGGACTGGCTGTTGAATATGACCCTTGTTGCAAAGGGCCAATAGTGAGAAAGATCCTCCCATCCCTGCAGAAGCACAGACAGACATGACTAGGGACGACAAGATGTTGATGTCCTATGCCTGGTGAGCCAAGTTTCCCTGGCTTGGGACCAGAAGGGCTGCTGCCTGTTCAAGTGCTGTACAAGGTTGATGTGATGATTATGGCATTGGGGTTAGCTTGGAGGAGTGCTTCTGAAGCACTTCCTCAGATCATTTGTAATACCCTTTCATACTGAGGGAGGTAGGGAAAAGTGAGATGAAAGTGTTGTTCCAAACTCTATTCTGTGCACTAGTGTGCCTTTTGGAGTTCCAACCATGGCCTTTAATTAGACTGGTTTTCTACTTACCTGCTTGTCTCATTTGTCCTCCTGCTTGAGGATGTAGAGAAATGGGAGCTGCTTCAGCTTCCTTGGGTACAAAAGTTGTCTGTCGAAGTCGGAGGCAGGTAGGGGAATATGTGTGTTGACTGTCCACAACTTCTCCCCTGAGTAAATGTGGCTTTCAGTTAAATAGAAGATATATGAACTCTGATAACTACTTTTAAAAATTTGTTTTAAGGACTCATGGACATGGATACAATAGTGTGAGGATTGCTGAGGGGAGTGAGGTATTAGGGGACTAAACGATAATGGAAAATAGTACAATAAAGGTTAAATAAAAATAAAAAATTTGTTTTGACCATTGAAGTCTTGGCTTGTTTAAAACTTGAATGGTAAAAAAGCAACACAACAAAAAACACTTTGCTTATTGGCAGACCTTTTATCTTTGAGACACTGAAAAACATGCTTTCCCTTGCCTACTTCGTCATCGTCCTACAGTGATTTATTCTGACATCGTCAGAATAATCAAAGAATCCGATTGTTTGCACATGAGAAAACAACTGGTATCAACTCTACCGCTAGAGAGAGAGCCTCATACAAGAATATCAGGGTTTTGTCTCATGGGTCAGAGCTTTTATCATTTAGTTCAGTGCTTCCCTAATACACACATCTACTCATGCTGGCTGAACCCAACGTTTAAAAGGGAATACTTCAGTGCCTGGGAGGAAGTGTTCATTCTGGAAATTCAAGACCTCAGTTAATTTTTCAAATGCTTTCCAAGGAATGAAGCTATGTGAGGTGGTAATTTCAAGGCCCCCAAACTATGGAACGTTGATGTTTGTACACATTTTTACTTGTTCCCATGCAACATATTATGTTCTCTCAACATTCAAACAACTGTCTGTGAGGTTAATTTTGTCTGTTGTGTCTCATATTTTCAAAGCCCCCTCTAGATGCCTCTGTGTTTATCATCTGAGTTTCCATTTTCATAAATGCCTATTGATGTTTTTTTGCTAGCTTTTTCCCTGCTTGGAGAAAAATCTTTCTCTGATCTTATTAAGACAATTGAATTATCTAATTATTGGACAACATAATTAGGAAGCCCTGTCCAACAGCTGCTGGAAATACTAACTGGCAGTGTGGACATTGGTGGGGTGAGTGTGGAAACGAGAGACGTCATACATGTGTTTAGAATATTATGTCCTTTGCAGAAGATCACACCCTAACGTGCACAGGGAAGTCAAAATAATCAGAGTGCTAGGAGCACTCTGGCACTGAGAGTGCCAGGAGCAGTAAGGCTTTCACCATGTTGTGGAGGTCAGTGAAGTGTAATAAACTCCACAGACTCTGGGTGAACCCGAGTGTTCTGCTGCCCTGTCCCTTGCTTTTGTTTAAAAATTGCAATAGTCTATTGCATAGTTCTCACATTCTGAAAAACCTATATTACTTTTTGACATTACATAATTTTCTTATATATCAGCTCGATTTTTATTTGCCTAAATCTTAATATTTAGCCAGCAAATGGTAGACTAACTTCCCACTTTTAGCTATGGAAAGTTACACTTCAGTTCAAAAGCTTTCTGTATTTTATTTTCAGGCAATGGAGTTGAATACTTTCTCCAGCTGAAGTGCTTTGAACTAACCTTGTGCCTTTCATCTAAGTGTCTTACACTGTCCTTGCTCTATTTTCTCATTTAGACACATGACTGCCTTAGGAGATAGCAGTACAGTGGCAGCAGTCCTTCGTAGATAAAGACTCTGAATATAGATTATTTGAAACCATGTGAAATCAACTGGAAGAGATAGTAACAGAAGCTGGGATTCCTGCACAATGTTGAGTAACACACTGGAATATTTTCTGTACACCAGGCACATAGGCTTCCCTTGGTTGCAGGTCAGAATGAGGGTTTCCTGAGCTGTTAACTACATGGAAATAATTTCAGTCATTTATCATTGTTTATTTTGGAACTCTGAGCTCAGGGTTCCCACTTTTTGTAGAGAAACTATGGACATCATAAGGTTCTCAAACCCCCAAGGAGCTCAGCTTTTTCTCACATCAAAACTCTCTATGCCAGAATTGCCCTTGGAGAGTGAGCACCAGTCAAAGGCATCCATGCCTCCCAATGATGATCAACCTCCTCCAGAAACCGGAGTTCCATGTTTTGACCTCCTATACTTTTGTACGTTGATTCCCGTACTGTTCAGTGATATTTACCAAGTTTCATCATTGTACTGCTGACCTTTCACAGCATTAACATCGTGGTGCCCTATAGGAACCCTGCTAAATTATAGATTAACTTCCTGCATCCTTAGTATCTTTTTATTACTCAGTAGTGTGCTGGGAAATATTTAACAACCAGCTCTCTAAAAAACCATGTATATGTACACAAGAGTTTTTAATGTAGTTTACTAAAATAAAGAATGTGTAGTGCACATTTAAAAATATTGTATAATACTCTGTATTATAAATTCTATATAGCCGGTTGATTTGCATAGAACACGTCCCCCCCCCTTTTTTTTTTTTGGCTGGACTCTTGTATCGATAACCAATCAGTGGTTACAAATAGATGTAGTTCCAACATGAATGTTGAATAAAGTTTTTATTTCAATTAAGATGAAAGTAAAGCAGTGAAAGCACTTGTCAGAACAATGCTCACTTTTTAATGTGAATGACTTCGCTGAATTGGTGGTTTCAAATACAATGAGAATATTTTCTCAAATTTTTCTTTGTGCTACTCACAATGAAATGTCTGTAGACATAACAACTCTTTAAGTTTCACATGAATTATCTTCTTCATTATTTCCTTAAGTCTAAGCCATAATTTGGCAAACTTTTTCTTAACGAGCCAGGTAGTAAATATTTCAGCTTTGGGGTCATACGGTTTCTGTTGTAATTACTCAAGTCTGTCGTTAGAGTGGAGATGTAAGCAATACTACTGAGTATTGACTGTATCCCAATAAAACTTTATTTACAAATACAGGCACTACATGGACAATGGTTTGTCTAGACAATTGACTAAACAATAAATCAAACCCTGATCTGTAGCATTTACTGGTTTCCATGGTATATACACATTATCAAGGCCAGTTTCAAGCTACCAATATGGTGCTACTGACTGTGCATTTGGAAAGGGCCATGTTGCAGCACATAACTATGTAGCATTTCCACCATACAGATACAATAGTTAGAAATAATCTCAAGAGCAGGGATAATAAATTATAGTGTAATCATTAGGAAGTGATAGGTTTTGAGTATTAGTTATGGTTTCAATATCACTTAATTGTAAGGTCACATAGTTTAATTTTAAATAACTATGGTTAACAGTTATTTCTGAAAATTTTGTCATTGATTCTTGCAAACTGGTGTGAGCTGGCTCTACCACACTACTTTTTTCATGCACATTTCCCATCGGAGTTTTATGACATCATACTCTGTTTGCCAGGGAACTGGGAAACAAGACCCATTCATTTACCCCATAGACATTTTACTAAATGTCTGTTTGTGTCAGATACTCCCTAGTTGTTCTCTGACTCCCATTGGATACTTCTTTTAGATACATTTTCTTCAACTATCCTGAAAAATGTCCGCACCTTGAAGTTTTGTTCTAACTCCATGATTTTTCAAGCCTTTTCATTTCATGGACACTTAAACTAATTACTAAAATTCTGTGGCACACCAAAAATATATTTTTGTCAATGTGACCAAAAAAATAGCTATAATTTTGATTCATTCGCACCAGAAACTGTTGTTTGATTTTTAATCACATTTTCAATGGAGGCATATTGTTGAAAATTGCTGTTCTAACCCATTGACTACACTAGCATTCTATTAAATTCATTGATTACTTATGTCATAGTCTTCCCCTGACTTCAGCTGCCATGTGGATGATCTTATTAACATTCAAAGTAATGTAATTAAAATTTTTTCAAAGTTCTTTATCACTTTTCTAGCAACCTACTTTCTATATGTTTCCTGAACTTATCTCAATGAATAGTTTCATATCTCAAACTCTGATATCTTACTTTGTGACTTAATCTATAAGCTGGGTTATCTTTCTAATCTTATGATAACAAATTTTTAACCACCTTGAAAAATGTAAAGTGCTTGACATTTTTCCTCCCAAGCAGCCTGTTCTGATTTAACTTTATTACTCATCATGGGGCACTGACATCATTTCACCAGTGTTTTTAATGTGTCATCTTCTTGGTCTACTGCCAGACTGTGGAAACAGTCCTGGACATACTGGGTTGGCCAAAAAGTTCATTTGTTTTTTTTCTCATATGATGGCTCTAGTAGTGCATAGTTGTCTTTAACTTCATTCAATTCAACTTAAACAATTTTGTTAGATTGTGTTGTGACAGCCATCATCTCAACATGCATTTAAAAAAACTTATCAAAGTTGGTGAATTTTTGCATAGCCATTTTAATATTGAAGATGGAAGAAAATATGCAACATTTGCTGCATAGTATGCTTTATTATTTCAAGAAAGGTAAAAATGTGACTGAAATGCAGAGATTTGTGCAGTGTATGGAGAAGGTGCTATGACTGATCAAATGTGTCAAAATTGGTTTGCAAATTTCTGTGTTGCGGATTTCTCTTTGGGCAGTCCACAGTTGGGTAGACCAGTTGAAGTTTGATAGCAATCAAATTAAGACATTCGTTGAGAACAATCAATATTATACCTCATGGGAGATGGTCAACATACTCAAAATATCCAAATCAATAAAGTTGTTGGTGAAAATGGAAAACGTGCCTTTTATTTTATGGAGAAAAAAAAAACAGACTTTTTGGCCAACCCAATATATGACCATCTTTTTCTTTATTTTTGCTTTTCCTATACCTTTGCTATTGATCCCAGGTACCCAGTGATATCACACTTTATGCATTTCCTTTTTAGTTACTCCACTGTCCTCTCTCACCTAATAATTTATTTATTATAATTCACTTTATTTCCCATTTCATTTCCCATTCCCATTAGCCAGAATTCCAAGCCTGAACCTCTATTCTCAAGAAATGATCCAATCCCTGCCTCTCATTCTCAGCTGGCAAACTTGTCATTACACCTCACAGCCTGGTGAGTGGATTGGGGTCGCAGAGCATAAGTAAATCTTCTGGAACAGAATCTTGGGGACTGTGAAGTAAAAAACAGAGCCAAGCCTGCTTTTCCCCTGACGTTTTCCCTCGGTCTGCTCATCTTTGACTCTGCACATTCTTCCTGAGCAATCACATTCATGACTTGGGCTCCAACCTCCAGGCTGATGACATACTGATCTTTACTGTCAGTTCACATCCCTCTCTTGGGCTTCAGAATTTTATTTTTCACTACACATCTTCATCTGCAATTTCCAAAAGCATGATAAACTTAACATGTCTATTTCCCCAAACTTGTTTATGTAATTCCGCCTGTCTTGACACTGCACTTTCTTCCAAATTTCTTCTCTGGGTGATTGGCAGGGCAGACACCTGAGAGCACACTTTACTCCTCCTTCTCCCTCGTTTTCCATGTCCACAGGTGGACATAAAAAACTTTGCCTTTTAAAATCTTTTTTCATCTTTCTCCTCCTTTTCAACATGTATCACTTCACCTTTAGTTCAGTGATTCTTCCTTCTTTGCATTCCTATAACTGCTCTCATCCACTCCACTAATCTTTTTCTGTGTTGTTACCAGAGTTATATTCCAACAGGAGAATTCCAAATGTCCCTTGAATAACCTCTGACAGATTAACCGTAGCTTCTGAGAGGGCTCTGCCTGCTTTCTGACCTCAGTTCGTTCTGCTCTCTTTCCTGCACTCATAGTTCCCTAGGATCGATTCTCTTATGAATTTTCACATTTTTGTATATACCATACCTCCATGAGAAAACAAACAGCAAAGCATTTGTAGTGGGTAGCAAATAAACACTGTACCTGACTAAAGACCCAAGGTGTGAATTAGGCAGAAAAGTTAGGGTTCTCTATCTGTGGCTTTTGAGTTCTCTCTGATGTAGGCACCATTTTTTTTTTCGTATCTTTTGTAGTGCAGGCCAAGATTTTCATCTCAGGGGGATAAAAAAGATAGTAAGTAGGTGGTAGAGACTAATGGCAATGAATTGCATTTTGAGATTGTCAATACCAGTTGTAATTAATATGTATAAATATAAGTGGAACCGTGGAGCAGAGCATCCTGGGAGTCTATCAGAGAATGAGCTAATAGACTAGGAGAGAGATGCCACCCACATATAGCAGAGGTAATATAAGTGAAGCCTTTTGGAAATAGGAAGTTGTACCAGGATTTGAACATACTAATCTACCTAAGGATCAGAAAAGGGGATTATATAGCTACAAAGTAACTGATAGCAGGACCAAAGATAATTTAAATACACTACTGAAAATAAATAAGAAGGAGGGATTATTTAAAAATTATTTCATAATGAAGGAGGTAGCATTTTGAAGGCCCCCAAAATAATTACTCATCTGAAAATCATCACCTATAGCCTCTGGAAAATTTGATAATCATAACTGCACACAAAAAGGCATGATATTAAGAAGAATGAACAGAAACAAGAGTATGTGGGCAAAGAGGGACAGACTTCATCAGGATAAAATGCGCAGTAAGATAGCTGATACATGTCAGAATTACTAAAAATTAAAATTCACTTGGAGGGAAGCAAAGAATAGACACGCCCCTGGTGGGGGTGGGTTGGGAAATGGATTTAATGTGAAGGAGAACCTCCATGTTATTTGCAAAAGAAAGGTCATTTAGATGAAAATGCTGATAAGAGATTAGACATGGAAGAGAAAGAATAAAGGCTTAATTTTCTTGTTTGTGTTTCTGAAGGGGGCCAAGAGCAACAAAATAAAAACAATAATCATACATAATAGATGGTAATTGGTAATTTTCCAAAGTGAAATAAATAAAAACAAATCACCATCCTGTAGTACATTCTGGTAAGTTTTGAATATCAAGAACATACGTATAATCTACAAGCATTTAGGCAGGAGGAAATAAATTTACCTAAAAGGCAATTGGTGGCACTGTGGACAAGCCACCCCAAATGAAGAAAAAGAACACATAAAACTATGTGTGCAGTGCAACCATGGTTTTAAGTCCCCAGCACCTTTCCCAGCACCCACGCCTACTGAACTGTTATACCTAATGCTTCCTTCCCGTGAAACCTGCAGCCAGCACTCTCATAGATGTACTGCACCAAATGAAAAAGGAAACCACAGGTAACTGAAGAACGCAGACCATAAGGTAGAAAAATCACCAGTGGCAAATGTTGACAAATATGCATTGAGATTATTCCTTCTGGAGATACTTATTTAGTGCCTTTTACAAGAAAGTCACCATTCTGGGCATAAGGATACAACAAAAAACAAAAGAACAGATGTCTGTTCTCATTTAGGAAACAGTAAACAAAATGTAGGGGGACTCTATTTTAATGTCCTCAGAATGGAACACCTGCATATTTCCAAGAAAACTTTAATAGATATAAAGGAAGTTTAGTCCCAGTTCATTTCTTTCCCTCACTGTACACACTCTACCTGTGTGATATCACAACCTCTGATTGCTTTATCGACCATACATATGTTGCTGACTGTCAAGTATACTCTTTTAAGGTATGGACTATTTATTACTATTCTCCCATAATGTCATACATCTCTATTCCACTGACTGGGCTGGGCTACATGGCTTGTTTCAGCCAAAGGTTTGAAAGGAGATGTGATAGACACCATGTCTGCGTGGAGACTCTGAATGTGGGGTGCTGACTGTAAAGGACATAGTTCCTATGCAAAGCATAAATCTGATTGGTGTTAAGATGTTAACTTTTTTCTGGTCTATTAAATTAGCTGATGCCTTTTATAAAGATAATACCCAAATATGTAACTTAATCTAAAAAGATAATACTCAACACTGTTAAGTGTATTATGGGAATGGATCTCAATACATTTTTGATAACATTGAAAATTAAGATAACAACTGGAAAAATAATTTGACTCATAAAAATATTCATGAATGTTCATTAATTTTAATTCTGGGAAATGACCCTATATAAAATAATTAGAAACCATATTAATGTTAAATACTCAGGATGTTAAAATATTAAACATCACTAAACATGCTTCTACATTACTAATGTAAATTAAATTAAAATTTGATGTTAATTTGTATTAATTAATTTAACTTGGAAAAGTGTTTAGTAGAAAAATGTTACTCCAATCCCATAATTATTGAAAGAATGACAACAATAATAGCAAACATTCTGAACACTCTCTAATACTGGAGAACAACAAGGAAAATTCTGTATTGTCATCAATTATTCATGAGTGCCCATTATATAATAGATGCTGCACTAGGTGCTGGGGATATATAGTTGCCTAAGACACAAGCCCTGTCCTCAAATCAATTCATGATTTAAGCCATCATTCAGCAGTCATTAAATGTGATGGTTATGAATATAGTTAGAAAGGGTGATGCAGAGTTACATTAAAAAAACAAGAAGGTAGAATACAGAATATATGCAGTTATCTAAATTATATATTAAAATATTATAGACAACATTGTTATCTAGAATGCTAACAGGTTTTCGAATGGGTGTTTCATTTTGATATATGAATGTGTGTAATGTATAATTTTAAAAGTTTTGATAAAAATGATGACTATCTTATGAATGGTTGAGGCATCAGACAGGTTGATTTTTTACTCTCTAGCTCATGTAACTCTGTAGGCTTCTGAAAAAACCAGAGACGATTGCAGAGGATCAGGAAGTGTTTAACTGCAGTAGTTTTTCAGACATAATGAGATCATAATAATCACTTCAGTCCTTCTTAAAAATACAGATTCCTGCCTCCTTTCTTGACATGTAAGTCAGAACCTCTGATAAAAGGTCATGGGAATTTGTACTTGTAACAAGTATCTTGGTAATTCATACAAGGATGGGAATCCTTGCAATGACTCTCAACACTGTGCTCTAGAATCAAGCTGGGGAGCTTTAAAAAAAAAAACAGTTTACCCCAGAGAAGGAATCGTAAAAGCTACCCAGAGTACTCTAATGTTCAGCCAGGGTAGAAAGCCACTGGCTTGAGGACTGAAGCTGCAGTGCCACAGTACCGTAGCACAGGTAGGCTGATGCAGGCGTCCTTGGGTAGCTGTGTTTATAGACACTTACAAAATTACTATTGCTGTTTGGAAACCATTATTGTACAAGAATTTTACCATGCTGCTATGACATGATATTGTTACCACTCAATTTACTCAGAAGACTGGTTTGTAGAATAAGTTACTCCATTCTTCTAATTCCTTAGAGAACATTAATAATATTAAGAAGAGCAAACATGTGTGGAACACTCACCGTTTGTCAGGCATGGTGCTAAAGCATTATGTGTGTTCTCTCACTCGGGCCATCTAAATGACCTGGAGCCACTATCCTGATTTTTCAAATGAGGGAACTGAGACATAGGAAGTTTGGGCTATTTATCCATGATTCAGCCTCCTAGAGACATGGTCAAGATTCAAACTCAGACAGTCTAGCTCCAGAACCTATAGTTTTAGCCACAATTCTAATTTACTTTCAAAACTAACTTACAATAAAAGTTGGCCTTGCTCACTCATGAATAATCCCAAGACAGCTGAAGGATATTCTAAGAGCATATGACTTATGTAAATGTGTCTTTATTTTTGTTTATATTTTCCTTCCTCATTTAGAAAACCTTTTGGAGTTTCTATATGTCTTAGGCAGTCACCATGTGGCTAGATTTTAAGTCCTTGATTTCTTGTGCGAATCTCTCAAATTTTATCATTACATAAAACTACCCTTTATCCTGAAAGGTCATTAATTTTGGTTGTAGCACCACCCACTTCAGTCGATTACATACCACTAGATAAGGATACACACAGTTGCTGTGCACCTACCATTTGCCAGGTGCAGTGATAGACAAATAAATATACCTGTAATTTCTATTTCATACTGTGCCATTTTATTATCATATATGTGCATCTCCATTTTATTTTTTCTAAAATTTATTTTTTTACTTTTAAATTATTTTTAATTGATTATGCTATTGCAGTTATCCTGATTTTTCCCCTTTGTCCCGCTCCACCCAGCACTCCACACTGCCTCAGGCAATCCCCACACCACTGTTTATGTCCAGGGGTCATGCATACAAGTTCTTTGGCTCCTCCATTTCCTATACTGTACTTTACATACCCATAGCTATTCTGTAACTACTTATTTGGACTTCTTAATCCCCCCAACTCTTCACCTATTCCCTGACACCCCCCTCCCTTCTGGCAACCATCAAAATGCTCTCTGTATCCATGATTCTGTCTCTGTTCTTCTTGTTTTCTTTGGTTATGTTTTAGATTCAATTGCTGATAGATATGTATTTATTGCCATTTTATCATTCATAGTTTTGATCTTTTTCTTAAATAATACCATTTAACATTTCATATAATAATGGTTTGGTGATGATGAACTCCTTTGGTTTTTTTCTTCTCTGGGAAGCTCTTTATCTGCCCTTCAATTCTAAATGATAGCTTTGCTGGAAATTTCCCTAAGTTGGTGAAGGAAATAGACATGCAAGTCCAGGAACCACAGAGAGTCCCAAAAAAGATGGATATAAAGAGGCCCACTCCAAGACACACAATAATTAAAATGCCAAAGATTAAAGATAAAGAGAGCATCTTAAAAGCAGTAAGAGAAAAGCAGTTAGTTACCTACAGGGCAGTTCCCATAAGACTGTCAGCTGATTTCTCAAAAGAAACTTTGCAGGCTAGAAGGGATTGGCAAGAAATAAAGTCATGAAAAGCATGGACCTACAGCCAGGATTGCTTAACCCAGTAAAATGTATTTTTTAAACAGAAGTTATCAGGAAAAAGATGAAAAGATATAAACCTGCAATAATGAAAATAGTGGGTAGGAACCATCTGTCCATGAGATAATTCCAAAAAACATCTGTATAGTGGAAAGCAGAAGAAAGGTGATGACTGACAAATGTGGGGTAAGCTCCAGAAGAAAACATTGATTTAGAGACTGAGAAAGAAGGGAAAATCAGATTATTCACACCTCCCTTCCCTATGGTACATCCAGAATGTTCATTAAGCTTCAGGGAGGGAAAAGGAGAAGATTTTTTTCTTAGAAAATTAAAAAAACTATTTTTTTAAAAATACATGATCATATCATTAGTTTGAGCAATGGTGACCCAAGGTAAAGCTATTTACATCCCACAAGAGGTGAGTGAAGATCCCAGAATATCAGCACTTGACTACTCATCTGAAAATTAAGGTTATCAATTGGTGATATAAACAGTACTATTAGGCATTTTCAAGTATGGATTAAGAAAAACAAGGGTCATTAGATATTTGATGAAATCTTGAAATGTGAAGGAAAACCAAAAATCTTTAAAAAGTGATCCTGAAAGAAACAAAAATAAATCAGAGAACAGAAATGTGGATTTCTCCCTGTTAGGTAGGGTAGATTACCTGTGGCAAATTGTTGTCCCCATGAAAACAAGAGTCAGGTAAAATTAAAAAATTATCTGTTTAAAGGGATCAGAGAGCTAATAAAGTAATAAATATAGGGACCAAAATTCCAGAGGAGAGCTGCTGTGACATGACCTAATATTCTCAAATTACCTTTTTTTTTTTTTCTGGCAACATTTGCTGATTCTGAGCAAGAGTCTGTGAATCCATATTTATCAGTCAGTGACTTTAGGGACCTCAAAGATATAGCTGATGATTTCCTCTAAGATATTTACCAAGTCTGAAGCTGCATGACAGGAGAATGGTGGGGGACATGAGAGAGGGATGAATACAAATTGTCTTATATCACATCAAAGAATCATTAGACAATGCCTAAAATGGGTAAATCAAAAAGAATGGTACAACCCATACTTAAAGATAAGGAAGTAACAATCGCAAACGTCAAAACCAAAAACAACCAAAAATGGTTATCATGAAAAAGCAAAAGTTCATTAAATACAAAATTTTAATGGACATCCTTATTTAAAATATAAATCAGAAACTAAAAATTCAACATGCCTATAATCCATACTGTATAAACTGGAAACAAAAATAATAAACTTCCCCAATTTGTATGGATCTAGTGCTCCTCTTTAAAATTTATTTTTTATTGTATTTTTTCCATTTCCATTTAGTCCCCTTCCACCCCTTCCCCGCAACAATCCCCACACTGTGTCCATGGCTTTAGTACTTTTGAGGCCAATGCCAGCTTAAGAAAGAGGAGAAAAAATTACTCATTATTTTTCACTTATAAACTTAGATGACAAACCTAATAAGGATTAACTAAATAAATAATAAAAATACTGTGACTATATACATTTTATTCCAAGGATGCTTTTACAAATAAAAAACCCTGTCAATGTATCATAATTCACCACATTAATTCATAAAAGGAGAAAAAACTAAGGTAGACATTAGTCCCATTTTGCTAGGAAAAATTAAGGTTTATTCATGTTGTTCTGACATAATTACCAGTAGTGTCCTCTTTCACTGTCAAAACTCTCTTGGTTTGAATGATAAAATAAATGTTCAGCCTAAAAAAAAACTAATGCGCGATTATCTAAATTATTGTAATAAAAGTATTTGGTGATTTTTAACAAGCATTCTTTGTTAAAACTGTTAGCAAAGAGTAGATAATCCTGGAATCTTATTTGTAATAGAGAAACTGCTTGATTCTCTTTAAATTCTGAAGCAAAACAAACTAGCACTTCTTCTGTTCCACATGGAACTGACAGCTTTTGCTAAAACTGAGGCCAGAATTTAAAAAAAAAAGATTCAAGTGCTAGAAAGTTCGAAAGGAAGGAAAAAAATTACTCTGTAATTTGCTTAATAAGATGGCTTGAAAAATCCAAGATTATCTACAGTTAGAACAAAAGAATTCAGTAAGATTTGTGAAAAAAGGTCAATGTTTACAATCAATTGTATTCCTATATTGCAGCAACAGCCATCTGTAAAATAATTTCAAAAAAGATTTTTAAAGAAGTCCAGTGCTCTGCCTCCTGCAGTTCTTCCTTTTGTAGGAAGGCTGAATGTTCATGTCCCAGACTCCCTTACGGCCTAGTTGCCTCATATTTCCTAGTGCAACAAAATGAACTTTCGAGTGAGTCTGGGAGAGGGGAGTTATCACATGCAGGTGACAGCTGTACTCAAGATCAGTTCGCACGGCAAGGCTGGTGACATTTGCTTCTTTTGGAGTGAACTGTGAGTGGGTTCTTTGGTCCTCCCTGGCACCACAGCCTGTGTGCAGGAGTAGCACTAACTGACAGTGGCAGGAGTTTTCTTCTCTAGGAGCAATGGGGTCTAGATTATCTCCTGGTCACATTCCTCTTGGCAGTAGCATTGAGCTTGGTTCTTGGGCCCTCCTGCTAATTCTACATGCTACCTATGACCCCTTTAAACAGTTTTGTTTTCTGATTAAACTAATGAGAGTAGATTCTGTTTTCTGCAAATACGTTCCTTGACAATCACAGGTAACCAGAAATAAATTGAACAAAATACACGTAAGACTTTCACAGTCACTTGAAGAACATTCAAAAACCTAAATAAATTGGGAGGCATTCCTCAACTATAGATAAATAAACTTAATGTTGTAAACCTGTTCATTCTTCCTAATTAATGTATAAATGCATGGCAATTATAATCAAAAGTATAATAAGATTTTTTCACAGAACCTGACAAGAAAATTCAAAAATTCATTTGAAAGAATAAAGTGCCAAAATAGCCCTGAAAATTATGAAGAATAAAGGGAGAGGTTACAGAGACAATAGTATATATCAAGATATCCCCAAAGGCCAGTAATTCCCAAAATGTGGTATTGGTGCAGAGATGGATGATTAAACAGTGTTCTCAAGATTTAGGGTAGTAGGAGTTTAATTTTGTACAATTATTTTGTACAGACAATTGCAAAACCTTTTAGTGTTAAAAGATGCATTTCCCCCAAACCTCAACAACTCTGCTTCTATTCTTTCCCTGGTGCTTAAGGAGGAATCTCTCATAGTGTTTATTACAGCTCGGTTTTTAAAATATAGTAAACCGTTAACATCTGGTAAAACCTAACAGGTGGGTGGTGGACAGTTGTATAATCTATTATTTTTAGTTTGAAGATGTTGCGGCCTGGCTTACTGATGCAGTTAGCCCAAGAGGCTGCACTTCTTGTGTTGCCCACGAGAGGGCGTCAGCATAATTGCGGTCAGAGCGCCAGCATTGCATCCGTAGAGCACGGGAACCAGCTGTCAATCAAGGTACTGATCTCTTGCTGATCAGGCACCTAACTGACCAATCACTAACAAGATCATGCACTGATCATGCACTGATCATGCACTGATCATGCACCCAACTGACCTATCACTAACAAGAGCACGCGGTGATCATGCACCAGGGCAACCTATCAGGGTTACTTTCACTTTCCCGTTCCTATATAACCCCCCCCACCCCGCCGCGCTAAAAATAAAACCTTGCAGTTTGAACCGAGTCCAGTCTTGCTGCCGTTCTTTGCGCCTCTTGTTCCCACCCCTTTCATCCGTTTCAGGTAGACTCGGGACCCCGTTGACTGCTCCGTGAAGTATTTATAATTTTTAATTACTGTTTACCTTTTTTTAAAATGTTCTTTATTTTAAAAGATATTATTTTAATTATTTTGTTTTCCTATTTTAATTAACTTTATTGGGGTAACATTGGTTTAAAAGCATCAGGTTTCAAGTGTACAAATCTCTAATACATTATCTGCACACTGACTGCATCATGTGCTCACCACCCAAAATCAAGTTTCTGCCACCATTTATCCCCCTTTGCCGTCTTCTACCTCACCTCGCCCTCCTTTCCCTCTGGCAATCACCATACTGTTGTCTGTGTGTGTTTTCCCCTCAATCCCTTTACCTATTTCACCCAGGCCCTCACCCGCTTCCTCTCTGGTAGCTGTTAGTGAGTTCCACGAATCTGTGAGTCTGTTTCTATCTGGTTTATTTTGTTCATTAGATTCCACATATAAAGAAATCATATGGTATTTGTCTTTGACTGGCTTATTTTGCTTAGCTTAATGTTCTCCAGGTCCATCCATGCTGTCACGAAAGGTAAGATTTTCTTCTTTTTTACAGCTCAGTACTCCATTGTGTAAATGTACTATAGCTTTTGTATCCACTCATCTACTGATGGCGCTTGGGTTCCTTCCACAGCTTGGCTGTTGTAAATTTTGCTGCATTGTACATAGGGGTGCATATATTCTTTTGAACTAGTGTTTCAGATTTCTTTGGATGTATTCCCATAAGTGGAGTTATTGGGTCATAAGGCAGTTTCATTTTTCATTTTTTGAGGAAACTCCATAATATTTTCCACAGTGGCTGTACCAATCTGCATTCCCACCAAGGATTCCCTTTTCTCCACATCCTCCCAAACATTTGTTGTTTGTTGACTTACTGATGATAGTCATTCTGACAGGGGGGAGGTGATATCTCATTGTGGTTTTCGTTTGCATCTCTCTGATGATTAGTGAAGTTGAGCACCTTTTCATATGTCTATGGGCCATCCATGTGTCCTCTTTGCAGAAGTGTCTATTCAGGTCCTTCACTCATTTTTTAACTGGGTTGTTTTCTTGGTGTTGAGACCTCACACTCCTCAGGGGGGACTTTTGCAGCCAAGTTACTCCTCTGGCTTCTCAGCTGCTGAACACAGGTACCGGGGCCAGTCCTCTCTGCGTCTCCGCCCTTCTTAGCAGTCTCAGTGTGGCGGCTTCTGTAAATCCTTGGTGTAATACTCCTGGTCAGCTTCCTTCAGGTGGTTATTCAGGCTGATTGCTCTCTAAGTCAGCTGTAAATCTGGTTTCGTACCTGAAGGAGATGAATGCAGCTTCCACTGACTCCACAGCCACCTCGGAATCCCCTCAGGGTTTGCCTCTTGAAAACGGGTCTGGGGACAGGTGGGCCAAGAAAGACACCTTTCATTATGCTATCTTCCATTTTATTAAATCTATGTTTATATTACACTGCTCTAATGTAAAATAAGCCTTTATAACTTACATGTCTTCATTATTTTCTTTATATATTTTCATGGTGAATCAAGATCTGGACTAAGTGGGATTGAGACAGAGATACGTGGTATTTAGTTTTATTTGAAAGCATGAATTTATTTGGTCAACTTTTGAGATACAGTTGACATATAACACATATAAGTTTAAGATGTACAGCATAATAATTTAATACACGTACATCCAAATATCTTGAGGCGCTTGCTCAGCACCTGCCTTCTGGGGGTGGCCATGCTCCCAAAGCAAAGCAGGCAAGGAGCAAGCACCATTTTGCAGTCAGTGCTCTGCTATAACCAACAACTGGGAAGTCGTGTCAGGACGCTGGCTCAGACAGAGCCCTCGGGCTCTGGACTCAGACAGCCTGAGTCAAACTGCCGCCCTGTCAGTTCCTAGTCACAAGTCACCGGGCACTTTGCTTCTGCCTCACTTTTCTTATGTGTAATATGGGCATATTGGGATCTTACACTATTGTTTTATTGTGAAGTTTTAATAAGTTAGTTCATGGAGGCAGGGGCAGGATGCCATAAGGACTTATATCTGTGTTTCGTAAACTTTAACGGTATACAGATACAGAAGATCAGGATCCCGTTGAGCTGAGGTGGGGCCTGCAGCCTCGCTTTCCTAACAGGCTCCTGGGGGAGTGGATGCTGCTGCTCCACAGACCACGTTTTAAGTAGCAGGGAGGTTACATTGAATCCCGGTTCCACCTCTTCCAGACTGTGGGGATTTATACGTATTACCCTACCTCTTTGTGCCTCGGTCACTTCACTTCAATATGGAGATGGTAATGGTTGTCTGAAAATGAAATTATTTAGCCTTGGCTGGTGTGGCTCAGTGGATTGAGTGCCAGCCTGCTAACCAAAGGGTCGCTGATTCGATTCCCAGTCAGGCACATGGCCTGGGTTGTGGGCCAGGTCCTCGGGGGACGTAGGGGAGCGTGTGAGAGGCAACCACATATTGACATTTCTCTCCCTCTCTTTCTTCTTCCCTTCCCCTCTCTCTGAAAATAAATAAATGAAATCTTTAAAAAAAGAAATTTAAATTATTTAATACTTGTGAAGAGTTTAGAATAGTGCCAGTTTCCCTGGGGGAGGGGGCACCTAGTGTTATTACTTTTGCTATTGGATGAAGGGATGTTCCTCTTCCGCCCTATCACCACATTTAAACAAAGAATATACATGTATCAGTCAGAGTAGAGTGATGTTGATAATGCCAAATGAAAAATTTTCCAGGAAAAATGCAAACTGATACATGCTGTCTAGTCTGATAGCATATTTATATAGGGCTTACTGTGTAACAGGCGTAATTACAAATGCTTTAAATACATTAATATGAGACAAAAGAGCGATGATCTTTGGTTCAATATACTACCTTCCTTACCTAACACTATACTCTGGAAGGGAGCTATTTTTTAATATCTATACATTTTACATGTGAGGAGACGGACACATATACCTTTCAAAAGCCTAACCTCAGTTGACTCTCCTGCCTTGCAACTTTTGCTAATACCTGGGAAGGCTGAATTATAGCCAACATAGTTGTAAAACTAATGCAACTGATTATTGGAAGAGTCAGGATTTGAAGCCATCAATTTGGTTCCAGAGTCCATGGTCTTAAGCATTATACCACTTTTAGTTAAATGCTGTTTATCATTTTCTCTTAGACTTAGTTCTTTTGGTTTTGACCCCACATTTATATAGTAATTTTCTGATTAATATTACCTTCACAATTAAACATACTCATGGAGAGAAGATAAATTAGTCTGGCCAAGCTGAGCAGTTTGATGATATGGCAGCTGTACTTCTGTCTTTCAAGAAGCACGTCTGTCTCCTTGGGCTTATTTAATGTGAATTTTTTCTTGAACAAATTCAGGGCACTGTAAATGTGGCTTCCTGGGCCTGGAGAGCACAGGGCCAGATCCAGAATGCAGGGAGTTATCAAGTAATGCGGTCTCCTGGGAAATAGCCAGGGGGCTTCTCCTAGCGATGGTGGGACTGTTCCACATGCCTTTCTATCCACTCTTTAAAAACACCACCAGTGGTGAGCCTCCAAGGACAGCCAGGCCACCAGCCATCAAGCTGTGTTGGCTGTAATTCAGCCTTCCCAGATATAAGCAAAGGTTGTAAGGCAGAAGAGTTAACTGAGGCTAGGCTTTTGGAAGCCATGTGAATGGAAGAAATAAAAATCCTCTGAAGACTTGTTTTAAAAATTGGATGTGGTTTTCCTACTGGAACATGACTGTTCCTGGCAGACATTTTTTAGTCATTAGAGGTAATCAACAATTGATTTTAGGAAGTCTTGGAGTGTTTGTAGTACTTTCTTTAGTAGGCATTAAAAATGATTAACCTTTGGTAATACTTGGGATATCTTATTTATTGACTGCACTATCAGACACTTTTAGTTGTGAATCTTGATGTGCAGAAATGGACTAGAACAAGGGCCACTCTGGTAAAACGCATATGCTGTTGTTCTCACTTGAACTTTCATCCCAAATGCCCATTTCATTTTCTACCCCTCTGAGTCAGGCTGGACCACATGCAAGCCTCATCATGTGTCTTCCATCCCTTTACTTTAAGATCTCTAGTTCACAAGCAATACAGAGAGCCCACTTTTTCTCCTTTTTCTTTCCCAGTTGTATCTTCTGAACTACCATTTTAACTTTAAGGGAAAAATAAAGCTATAAAAAGAAGATTGTTCTTGCTCTAGACCATTCATAATCCTTACCCTTATCTTCAGTGAGGAGCCTTAGACCATATCAGACAACCTTGGGTATTGTATTAATTTCCTATTGCTATGTAATAAATGACTATAAATTTAGTGGCTTGAAACAACCATTTATTAACTCACAGTTCTATAGGTCGAAGGTCTGGGCACTCTTTGACTTGGTTTTCTGCTCAGAGCCTCCAAGGCAGAAATCAAGTTGTCATTTGGACTAAGTTCTCATCTGGAGGCTTGGGAAAAATATGCTTCCAACCCATTTATAGATGGCAGAATTCAGTTCCTTGCATTTGCAGGGCTGAGGTTTCCCAGGACTTTTTTTTTTGGCTGTTGGTCAAGGGCTGTTCTCAGCTCCTAGATGCTGCCATTACTAGCTACTTGGTTTCCTCCATCTTCAAGTTGGTAACAGCAGGCCAAATATTTCTCATACTTCAAATCTCTAATGACCTCTTCTGCCACCAGCCGGAGGCAGCTTCCTGCTTTAAAAGGTTTGTGTGATTACATCAGGCCCATTCAGATCATCTCTCTGAAATTCAAATTTGTTGTGTTACATAATGTAATTACAGGATTAAAATGTATCCCATTTATATAACCCCACAGATTCAACTGGATGTGTATACCAGGGGGTGGGCAATCAGGGAAGCCACTGCAGAATCCTAACCTACTGCAGGAATGAAGTGGGGCTGGGTAATGCCTAGGGTTGCCTCAAGAGTTGGGAGTCTTTGGCCAACAGTACCTTGGAACAAGTTCTCATTGTTTTAGAAAGGAAGCATACGGAGAGAGACTGTTCATTACCACATTTCCTACAACTTTAAAGCTGTCTTTTTCAAATTGGCGTATTCCGTGTTTCAAAGATCTTTCCTCATGGAATGGTTATTAAATGCCACAGTAAATTTTAACACTGTGGACAAATGACTTTCACCTATGAGACCAGGCTAGTTCCATTACGTGGTACATGGAGGCCTCCTTTAATCTGCAGTGTGAGTTTCTGTTTCTGAAAAATGGCAGCTCTCTCCTTATCTAAATTTCATGTGTTCTCCCTTTAGGCTGTTACAATTCTAATTATTCTTAATAGCTCTGTTATTGTTTGATGCCTCTATCAAGCAATGTTAATTGAGTTTTAGCTCATTATTCATTCTTCATTTTTATGTTCCTTTTGTGTCAGAGAGTTACACATATAACTAAATTTTAGCCTTAGAAAACTTGTACAAGAATTAAAGTTTTGCCTTGGTGTTGACATGACCTAAATTGGCAAAGCTGCCAGTCATATATGCATTAGTTCTTGGTACATATTTTTTTCTGGAAATTGACCAAACGGAGAGACAGTAAAGATGTGGGTTATCTCGTGGGTGTCAGTTAAGTGATGATTAGATAGTCACACTATGGGAATGCTAATGAATCTTGTTATGAATCCCTAAACTTCCTCGATGGGAGATTTAAATCCAACACATGCCATACCAGGACAGCTGTCAGTGCAGTTATGAATAACCATGAAGGCTGTCTTTCTAACACAACGGGGGTGGCAGAAGTCAGTAGAAGGGCGAGTAATCAGTGTGATACTTTGTCGTCAGTACTCTGCATTTCTACAGACGTTTGTTGGAAAGAGCACTACAATAATTTTTGGTATGTTGCTGTGCATGTTGGCTCTATCTAGGTTTTCTTTTTCCCTGTAGAAATGAATAATTGTGCAGAAATGAAATATTGAGCAATGAGCACTAAATAAACTATAAGTGATTTAACATAACAATACCCCAACAGAAGTATGGGCAAAAAACATGAAGAGGTAATTCCAACTTTTTTTTTTGGCTCTTTGGCTTTCCCTTTTCTTCAGTTTCATAGCACTTTCTCACATAATTGTAACTATACACTTAGTGCAAGAATTTGTTTTATATATATCTTTCATAATAGACCAATAGCTCCATGAGGTTTATTGCTTACAATTACATCCACAGCACTGGCCAGGATCTTGTACATAGTAAGGTATTGAACAAATGTATATTTAAAAACTAATCAAAGGAAAAAAAGATACAAATAGCTGATGAAATATAATAATATCAAACTTAATTTATATAAAACAAATTAAAGAGAATATTTTATTTATTGCATTGATAAAGATAAAAATTAAATACTGAATATATATCACGGGTATAGTGAAAAAAAGACATTTGCATTCACTTTGGGTCAATTTCAAAAAGCATTTTGGGCATAACTTAGGTTTTAGGGAGTCACTGGTGAACAGGGCAGTCTCTGACAAGAGAAGAATAAGTACACTGCAAAATGCTATGAGGAGCAGTTGGGCACTTATGTATCAATAGCACAAAAATATACATTAGACTTAGTAACTATAATTTTATAGATTTACCCTATAATCACTGTAATAGGATAAACTCAAGATGCCAAACATAAAATCTAACAAAAGGAGAATATTGAACTTATTACATATTCATATGATAATATAATGTGTATTCATTTAATTATATATTTGAAGCATATTTAAGGACATAAAACATTGCTTAAGGTATGTCTAGCAGGAACAGAAGTGAATCTCTATCAACCTGTCATCTCTCTGAGATACATATATATGTACATATACATGATATACAGTTAGCTCTTCTTTAATGTTGTAGATATGTTCCATGACTTTAAGCCAAACCATATAAAACAGAACCAATTTTACCATAGACTAATGGATAGAAACAGGATTTAGTTCCTACAGCATCTCAAGAACCTTATAACAGAATAACATTAAAAAAAATGGTGTTCTTCAAAAACCAGCTACTTGTAGAAATATAAATGTAAATATATATGATGGTATTCTAAAGGTCTAAAGTTTTCTTTTCTTTCATGGGAGGGGAGAGGGAACTAATGGGGAAAAGAAGGGAAATGGTCATTAAAGAACGTGTATAAAGGACCCATGGACAAAGCCAAAGGAGGGTAGGATTGAGGGTGGGGTGAGGGAAAGTGGTGGTGGGAAAATGGAGACAACTGTATTTGAATATTAATAAAAAATGACAAATAAAAATGATTTTTAAAATAGATTTTGCTTTTTGGATAGGTTTAGATTTGCAGAAAAATTGAGAAGATAGTATAGAATAACCATATATTCCCAATTCACCCACCTAGTTTCTCATTATTAAAATTTTACATTATTATGGTACATGTGTTATAATTGATGAATCAATATCAAGTGATCGTTAGTAACTAAAGTTCCTACTTTATTTATAGTTTCTTATTTTTATGTTTAGTGATTTCACATTATATTTCATTTAATACTCTTTCATATTCACAATTTTAAAAACATCTTCCAATGATGGCATAGTAGTAGCTTAATCAGACTAACACACCTGTTTATAACAATAAATTCTGCACATTATTTTTAAAAGGCTGTGTGAAGGCTAATTACTCAGCTGTGCAGTGTAGGGCAAGAATCCAAGGAACACAGCAAAGCAACGGCCAGAAGTTGAAGGAACTGAGCAGTATTAGCAGCAGCCGCCTTGTGCTCACAAGTTGCAGTTTGAATCCGACTGTATTAGAAGGACACTGAAAATGTCTAGCTCTTTATTGAGATGACAGACGAGCCATGCACCTTTGGAAGAAGGTTTATCCCCATTACTGTGGCTATACCTGATGACTAAGGGCAAACAGAAATAGACCTCCCACAATAAGACCTAAAACTAAGCCCCAGAAGATGAAAGGGTTCTACTAGGGATTTAACCATACAGTAGATCATAACCCAATATTTTTAAGAAGAAGGTAGTAGAATACACACTGTCTATAACATATGATCCTGAATATCCAAGATAATATGAAATTTACTGTACAGGCAGTCATGACAAAAAAAGTCAGAAGGTAGAGACCCAGTGATGACTGCTATGCTGTAATTAGCATATGAAGAATGTTACAAATGATCATGACAACAGGTGGGCATAAATGGGTAAAGAAATATATAAACAGATATGAAAACCATTATAAATAGTAAAATAGAAATTCTAGAACTGAAATACATAGTACCTGACATTTGAAAAAATCTACTATGGTATTAACAGTATTTTGAAACAATAGAGTAATCGGTAAACTTGAAAATTGATCATTAGAAATTATCCCAATTAAATCACTGAGAGAATAAAATACTGAAAAGCAATGAATCTAGCCTCAATGACTTACTGGACAGTACTGAGAAGAGTAACATTTTGTTATTGGAGTCTCAGAAGGATAAAAGAGAGGAAATGGAACTGAAAAATATCTCAAGAACTGACAGCCCTAACTTCCTCAAATTTGATTTTGAAAGCCCTTTGGTCCAGGAAAATCAGTGAGCCTCAGAGAAGATAATTCCAAACAAAATTATGCATAGGTGGGGTATAGCAAAATTTCTGAATGCTAAAAAGGAAAAGGAACATCTTAAAAGCAGCCAGAGAAAAAAGACACAGAAGAAAAGACAGCAGAAAAGCTATTAGAATGACAGCTGCCTTCTCAGTAGAAATAATTTTGGACAGAAATTATGGATTGTATATTTAAAATGTTGGGTAAAAGCGGTCTTCCTATAATTCTGCACCCAGTGAAAATTGCCTTAAAAAATTTCACCTGTTGTTCGCAGGTGCAAGTTGAAAGCACTCGCTGCCATCAGGCCCATTCTAGATAACATAGTAGTGGTAGTGGGAATTCTTTAGGTAGAACAGAAATAATATCACATGGAAATTACATATGAGAATGTGAAATACATAAAGTAAATGTGTGAGTAAACATAAAAAGCATGTTTTTCCTTTAATTTATTTTAAAACTTAATTGATAATTTAAAGCAAATAACAATTGTTTTATAGAGTTTATAATATATAGGAATAAAATGCATAGCACACAGAACAGAAGCAGGGATATAACACAAATGAGAGGGATATATTTCATGAACTCTTGTAAGATCCTTTTATTAAACATGTACAAATTGACCTTTCATGTGTCTCTTTGAAGAAGTGTCTATTCAGGTCTTTTGCCTACTTTTTAACTGGGTCACCTGTATTATTATTATTGTTGTTGTTATTGTTATTGTTATTGTTATTATTTTGCTACTGAGTTGTATAAGCTCTTTATATATTTTGGATGTTAACCCCTTATCAGATACCCATTTGTAAGTATTTTTCCCATTTAGTAGGTTGTCATTTCACCTTGCTGATGGTTTCTCTTGCTGGGCAAAAGATTTTTACTTTGATGTAGTCACACTTGTTTATTTTTCTCTATTTTGTTGCTTGTGCTTTAGGCTTCATATCTAAAAAATCATTACCAAGACCCATGTTAAAAAAAGAAAAACAAACTTTAGTCATATATTTTCTTTTAGGAGTTTTATGGTTTCAGGTCTTACATTTAAGTCTAATTCATTTTGAGTTAATCATTGGAAGTGATTTAAGATCGGGGGTCTAGCTTTATTTGTTTTTCTACTTGTGAATATCCAATTATGCTGACACCATTTATTTAAAAAACTATCTTTTCTCCATTGAGAATTCTTGGCTCCCTTGTCAAATGTTAGTTCACCATTTATGCTTGGCTTTATTCCTAGGCTTTCAATTCTGTTTCATTTGTCCATTTGTCTGTTTAATGCTAGTACACTATTGTTTTGGTGACTATAGCCTTATAGTAAAACTGAAACCAGGAAGTGTGGTGCCTCCTGCTTTGTCCTTTTCTGGCTATTCAGGGTCTTTTGTAATTCCATACAAATTTTAGGAGTGATTTTTTTTTACCTCTAAAAAATGCCATAGGGATCTTGAGAGGAATTGCATTGACTCTATAGATGGCTTTTGGTATTATTGATGTCTTAACAATATTAGTTCTTTCCATGTATCGGTGCTTTCTTTTCTTTCTTTCATCAATGTCTTGTAGTTTTCATAGTAGAAATCTCTCACCTCCTTAGTTAAATTTATTGCTAAGTATTTATTGTTTTCAATTACTGCTATATTTCTAAACTCTATTTTATATTATAAAATAAAGTTACTTTGCCTTCTCTGCATCTCCCCTGTGTTTTTAAGAAAAATATAGTCTTCTGTGTTATTCACTTTGACTCATACTTATCAGAATTTTTGCTTTTCATTTCTTGTGTTGCTTTTAGTTTTTATTAATTTTGTCATATTGTGAGAAAACCTTAGCCTGCAAGCAAAATAGGCAGCTAAGATAGGACATTGTGTAAAGTGTGGTCCCATTGTAATTTCCTTAGCAGAGATTCAACAATGAACCTTCAGGTCATTTTCAAATGTGTTCTTAAAATTTAATTTCCTTTGGTTTTCATGGCAGCATAAAACTAAGATGTCCCAGTTAAGTAAGGTCATTTTATTAGTACACTCTGTGTATTTTTCAGCTATACTGGGGTACTTTGTGGGGCTTTGAAATGTGCTCAGCTTGAGCGCAGCCTGAGAACTAGGGTAGATATGAAAAGCAGTGGCTTTTCAAGTGCTGAGAGTGATGGAATCCTGGGCCAATCCTGATTTTAGGTGTGATTTTAATGTTTCTGTGGCACAAAAAGTTCAATACAGCCAGTGCAACCATCTTAGATACATACATTCTGGGTAAAGCACACAACATATTCTAATGCATAAATATGTCATTGTTATCAGTTTTATCCTCATGTAATCATCAAATTTTCCTTTGTATTGGGTTGGCCAAAAAGTCCATTTAGTTTTTTTCCATAAAATAAAAGACACTTCATTTTCACCAATAACTTTATTGATTTGGATATTTTGAGTATGTTGGCTATCTCCTGCATGGTATAACATTGATTGTTCTCAATTAATGTCTCAATTTGATCACTGT
Source organism: Carollia perspicillata (assembly GCA_004027735.1). Lineage (NCBI taxonomy): Eukaryota > Metazoa > Chordata > Mammalia > Chiroptera > Phyllostomidae > Carollia > Carollia perspicillata. Next base: position 26,612 of record PVKM010016673.1, read on the forward strand.
CA
>PVKM010016674.1:0-26598 GCA_004027735.1 Carollia perspicillata
GGGAGGGAATTTCAGGGGAAAAGGGGAAGGGATTATAGGAACAAGTATAAAGGACACATGGACAACAATTAAGGGGGGTGGAAATGGGAGGGAGGTGGGGAGCAGTGGGGGGTGGACTGGGATGGGAGTAAAAGACAGAAAACTGTACTTGAATAACAATAAAAAATTAAAATAAAAATAAATAAAAAAAGAACTGGGAAATCATTACTCCCATCACATTCTATTGGCCCCATTCAAGGGAGGAGGCTGAGAAAGGAGGTCATGGAACAGTCTGATGGTAAAGCACAGTAGCAGAAGATAGGAATATGGGGAGAGAGGATAGACTGGGACCATCACAATCAATCTACCACACCCTTCAAAACTTAAACATTTGACATGTTTTATATCTTATCAACTAAAAGGAATATGCTGCATTGTTGATGGGAACATTTCTTCTATTTCTGTCTTGACCATTGCCCTAGCTGTTAATGTTTGTATGTAAATGAGTTTTTATTTAGAACTTCTGAGCCTTCTCTCTTATTCACTTATCTAAGCTGCCCTATCTTTTTTGTTTATTGATTTGGAGAGACATAGAGAAACAGAGAAACATCAATTTTTTGTTCCAGTTATTTAAGTATTTTTTGGTTGATTCTTGTGTGTGCTCTGGCTGGAGATCAAACTCGCAAACTTGACATATTGGGACAATGCTCTAAGCAACTGAGCTACTTGCCCAGGGCCTAAGCTGGCCTGTCTTTATATCTACAGGTCAATGAAGCCTTTTACTCTTCTATCCTAGTTCTTTCAGAATTCTTCACTGTAAGGAGTTTCATTCAATTTGGATCTATCTAAAGATCCAAAGAGGAAAAATGATATTAACATTGTATAGTTACATTGTTAAAAGAACTACCATATGATGTTCAAGAATATTCTCATTGATCTAGTCTAATTTTTCCAAGTTAAATTCATATTTGATATTTGAAAGCTATTTTAAGCTATAGTACCATACTGATAGAAGTTTCTTCTTTATCTCATACTGCTGAATTCTAATAAATGCCATCTTGTACTTTTAAAGCTAAGTGAACTGCAAGAGAAGCATGAAGTTTTAAAATACTCCCTCATGCACACATGCATGTGCACACACACACAGAGAAATTAATAATTAGAAGGAGCTTGGGAACAAGCATCAGGAGCTGATTTCTCACTGAAGCTCTGCTACTCACTTGCTATATGACCTTGGGCAAGTTACTAAAACTCTTAGGTTTCACTTCTTCACTCTACAGTAGGGACCTGAACTCTGGCATTGCACTTTTATATCATGGGCGTTATACTTTTATAGCATGAAGTTTGAACTCAGGGACCTTTGATTCTATAGCTTCTATAGATCATTTGTATACAAGCCGGATTGACTGTTATCACTTTAAAGTGCTTTTAATTGGCTTAATTCAGTCAATACAGAAATAAATCAAATCATAAAAGCAGGAATCTTCCATCTCCCTGTTCCTATTCCTAGGGATGATATTCCCAGTAGAGCAAGAGCACAAACAAATCATAACAGATGACAGTGGTAAAATACCCAGCTAGCTAGCCAGACTAGGGTGGAGTGCTTTTAGACCTGCATGGTCTGCCCCCAGGATCACGCTGTTAGCTCTCTGGTGTACCCTTCTACACTTGTAGTGCAAATACTCATTTCTATTCCATTTTTTCCTATTATTTACATTTTTATTTTTAGGTTTCCTTTTTTCTTTTTTTTTATTGTTGTTCAAGTACAGTTGTCTCCATTTCCCCCCACCTCCCACCCTCAATTCTACCCCCTTTGGCTATATAGACACACACACATAGGTTTCTTCTCTTTTTTTAAGGCAAAATACTAATTATACCTGCTAATTATACAGCTCTAAAACTCCAATTTTATTGTGGACATCTTTAATATCAGCATTCAGAGATCCAATTGAGTCCATAAATTCATTTTTTTTAGAACCGGAAAAGTAGTTCACAGATTATCTAACCATCTCCTGATGAAGACATTTAGGTTGTATTCACTTAATATGTTCACAATTGTGAAAAAATAAAACAACAGGCTTGAAATTTAAGAATGATAAACTGTTGTTTATAAGAACAGAATTTCAGAAATAAGGAGTGCAACTGTACCAATGATGGAACAACTCTGTGTTGCTTTATGTATAACAACCTAAATTTCCCTTCTAGAAATACCTGGTGGTTAGTAACTGAGAAGCGGTCTCTTGACACTCTGGGAGAGACCAAGGCATCCCCAGAGAGGAGAGGAAATACCTTGTCGTCATAAATAGCAAACTTACAAAAGCTCATTGAAAAGAATTTGGAAAGCCTACATTTGAAAGAGATCCCACTGTTTACTCAGTAAAACACTAAGGATTTATGTCATTTCTGTAAAGATTTTAGTTTTCCTAACTATGATATGAGACACCGTCTTATTATGGAATAGCCATATCTTCCTCATTCTCACAGCTGGCTGCCCTGCACACATTTGTATCCTGGTACACTTGTGCAGGGTTGGTTCTTACGAGGCCTAGTGTCACTTGTTCAGTACTGTCCCAATCACCTGGGTCAGGTGGCAAATGAAACTAAGCTTGGCACACTCACCACCTTTGCTAGCTCCCCCAGTGGACTCCCTTCTCTCCATGCCTCTTGTCAGGGCCTTCGTGCTACCCCTTAACCTCCCAGAAGCCTGCTTTTGGGGCTCTGACCTGAGCTGCCCTTTCCAGGGCAAGCCCCACCCTCTGGAGAAAAGTCTTGCAATGAGTCTCTGAGGGTGAGGCCTGGGAAGGAAAGGCACACATTACCCTGTTATCTCTCTGACTGCCTTCTTATCAGGTGTTTCTGAGTCTTGCTTCCAAATTCCTTTCTCTGTATTCTCATCATAGTTTTAACCATTGTGGTAGCAAATTACCTTCACATTTGTAGAAAAGGTACCTATCACCTTTTGCAAAGTAGTCTTAGGAGGAGTGACTATTCCTTTGGTGCTGCTGCTCAGAATCTAAATCCTCTCATCCTCTCTACCCCCCAAACCTGTTTATCCTGGATTTTGCTCCCTCTTCCCAGTTCTGTTGGAACTAAACCAATTAATTTCCATAAAGAGGCTAACCACTGGCAACCACTTATTTTTTTTCTCCCTCCTCTAAGTACTTCCCAAATTTTCCTGATCATAAGACTCACCTGTAGTGTTTGCTGAATATACATTACCTGAAGGCCCTGCCCCTGGAGGGCCTGCTTCAACAGCTTTTGAGTGCGACCCAGACATTTATGATTATTAATGGGAGCCCCACATAATCCTTTTGATCAAGGAAGTTGGGAAACACTACCCAACCTACTTCAGACACCTGTAACAAGAGGTGGGGATAATTCCCCAAGATACACCACAAACACGACACACAAATCAATAATTGCAAATACCACCCACACTTACACAGAACTTGGGTATATCTCACCTGTTATGGAACATGTGTTACAGAGATCTAGGCATCTCAAAATGCAATGAACGATGCTGAAAAGATAGGTTGATTTGTTCTCAGATAATCTGAGTTCTCAACCCAGCCCTGACAGTCAAAGTCTGGGCAAGATGCTTTGCCTCAGTTTCCTCATCTGTACTCTCCCAATTGCTACACACTATGATATTCTTATCTATATTACTACTCCCTTTGACCCAGATTTTCTACTTCCAGGAATTTTTTCTGAGGAACCAGGGAGATGTACGAGAATATCTATTATACCATTATTTATGATGATGAAAAATTGGAAGCCATCCTACTGTCCATCATTAGGGAACAGTTAAACATCGATTTATCTAGAGATTGAATACTATGCAAACTTAAAATGATAGTGGAGATCTTTATCTGTACATGGAAAATGTCTATGACATGTAAGGTAGTAAAAGCAGTTTACAAAAAAGTTTAAACTTCAATCCTAGGTTGTGGTTGTCGTTTTAAGTGTGTATGGTGTTTGTAGAAAAAGTCCATAAAGTTATATACCTAAATAGTAGCAGTGGCAAGATTATGAGTAACTTTTTCTTTTCCTCTCTATCTGAGTGTAATTGTCTCCATTTTTATTTTTTGCAGTATGTTTAAAATTTATAGTTGGGGGAAATAATGCTTCATCCATTTTGTAAAGCTAATTCTTCCTTGCACATTGATGTCCACAAGAGCCAGGAGACTAGGGATTAATTAAAGAAAAAGTTTGCCTCTTAATAAAGGTAATGAGAAAATTAGATGTTCTTTCCTCAGCAAAGCCCATCACCCTCTTTTACTTTACATTGGAGTTATAAATACTTTGTCCAAAAGATGTTAATTTCTCCCAGAGTTTCATTCACCTGGAGATCATTTTGGGAAACTCTGATTTTGTGGCTGGCCTGCAGAGCAGCTGGTGAAATACCCAAAGGCAAATGTCAGGATGGCAGGATTCTGTTTGTTTCAGGCCTTTCAGAAAGCCTCTCCTTCCCCAAATCCCTCTTCTCAGCTGGGAGGGCTGGAGAAGATTCAGGTGTGTCCAATGGGGAGTAGGCAGGGTCTTACCCAACTTCCTGTTCTAAAAGCGCAGAGCAGTCCACCCTCTACCTGGTTGATTTGGCAGTGCTTTTAGTCATGGAGTGCTGGCAAAGTGGATGTGGTGGGAGTTGCTCACGCTGGTTCAGGGCAGATTGGAGGTGAGTAATTCTTGGGGTAGATGGAGGGGACACAATGGCCTTGTCTGGTTAAGTTCATTTCTTAACTCTCTCTTCCATCCCCTTCTAGCACCTACAGGGCCCTGTCTCTATTTTTATCCCTTGTGTCTTCAGTGAACTCAATAGATGTTACTCAGTTGGAGATTTCTGCCTTCTCAGGTATGCCTCTTGAGAGGGGAAAAGGCCCTTAGCATCTCTCAAGCAGATTAGAGCTAGGGTGGCTAGATGGCCAGGAGGCACAAAAGTGGGTCAGACAATCTCCATCACCCACTTTCTTACCTTGAGCAAGTCCCTGGATTTTTCCATTGCTTACCATGGTTTGATATACAAAGAAAGAGCTTGCAAACACATCTGCACTGCTTATTTCCTCATTGCCTCAAGCTTTGTGGCACCCAAAGAACACAAACCACAACACTAAGAGCTCCTCTGTGAGAGCAGCAGTCTTCAAGCACAAACTCACGCTTAAGGAAAACATCAACATAACAAAATCAGAGCTGTTCCATTTGAAATGAGGAGTTTTTAGAAATTTCACCTAAGCTAGAGAATACAGAGTGGCAGATTATAGGCAGAATTTAGCCTTAAAGTGTCAAAGACCTACTACCTCCAATTCATCAGTATCACTGTTAAGGTTCCAGCCTGGTTCCCATACACACTAACACACTCAGGCTTGTCCCTCAAGTGCTGTAGAAAGTCCTGGGTACTTAATTAGCACCTTCCTTACAGTGCTTGGTATCTCAGATTGTAGTTATGTCTTTCCCACTAATTTGTGGACTCCATGAGGGTAGGGGACAACCTTTGCATCTTCTCACTGGCATCCTTCTTGATGCCTGTTGGAGGGGAGAGATCCCTCCATATAATCCTGTGGAAATCATGCATCCTGTAGTTCAGAGGCCCCAGATGGCTTTCTTTGCTTTTCAGGTACTGTCACTTGCCATGAAGATAGAATGATAGTGGAGTTTTCAAACTATCTTGGCATCAAAAAATGGCATGCATCTGTGATGGGTAGGTAATGTATACAGTCTTACCTTAATCTTACTTAGCAAAAAGCCCCTGGCTTGAGGCCAGCCCCATTTTTTCTGGTAAGTAGGGTACACAAACTCTGGAGCAACTGTCATCTAGTTCCCATGATGCCACAGGGACCCCTGATTTGCATGATGTCATGAAGAGAAGAAGACCTTGTCTTCCTCTTATCTCAGAACCTCCTGGGGAATTTTTACCTGCAAATCACAGCATTGGGTTATATCACCCAGATGGGACAATAGAAAGTGAATTAAAGTGCCTTAGAAATGGATTGGCGGTATTGGCTTTGTAGCTTTTGTCGACTGTCACTGAAATGTACTTCTTGACCATCCTCTATCTAAATTGCTCTGGCTTCTGTAGATCCATTTGGTCTTGAAATGCTGAATTGCACTTATGTCCTTGACTCAGAAAAGCTCAGCCTGTGGGCCCCATATGAGACCTGTACCAGGACAGCGGTAAGTAATTGCTTGAGGAATGATTTAGGAAGTAGTAATGTAGAAGTTACTAGTACTAACCTAGTAGTTAAGGATATAGGCTTTGGGATAGAACAGTGGTTCTCAATCAGGGGTGACTTTTTTTGTCTCCCCAGAGGACATTTGGCAATGTTTAGGGTCATTTTTTTTAGACATTCTTGGTCATCAAAACTGGAGAGTGGGAAAGCTGGTACTGGCATCTAGTGGGTACAAGCAAAGGATGCTGCTAATTAGCTTACATTGAACAGGGTGAACCAGGCTTCCCCTGCATAACACAAAATCATTAGGCCTGAAATCCCAATAATGCTGAGGTTGAGAAATATCAGAATCGAGGCCTTTGGCTTGTGTCCTGGCTCTGCCACTAACTATGTGTGACCTTGGGCAAGCTGGTTTACCTCTCTAAGCCTCTGCTTGCCCGTCAGAAAATGGGAGTTATGATACCCTTTCTACATGGTGTCTAAAAATTAATGATATAATGCAGATAAAGGACTTGGAGCAGCACCTAGATACAACAAATTCTCAAACATGAGCCAGTTTGATGTGTAATTCCCAGGAGAAATGGGAGGCTATTTTGGTGCTGACAAAGAACCTCTATGCTGTAAAAGCAGGTGTTGAAAAGCACCTGAGCAGTAGCACAGCTGAGCAGTACGGTTTTCTCTATGGATAAGCAACAGGATTGCCCTATTAAGATTGATAGGAGCAGCAAAAGGAATTCTCAAGCTTTAGTATGAAAAGAACCATCTAGGGAACTTGGAAAGTACAGACTTACCTCATTTAGTTGGTGACTTAGGTCTGGGGAACACCATATAAACCTGCATGTCTGATAGGCCACTTCATCTGATTCCATAGTAAAGAACTCCAGCAATGACATTTTTTGCTTCCCAACTTCAGAAAGTTTAGAGCTGCAGTCCTTTAGACCAGGGTTCTGCAAACTACAATGTGTGGATGATCACCTCCAGCCCAAGGCGTGTGTGTGTGTTTTGATCCTTGAGCTAAGAGTAACTTTTATGTTTTTAAAGACTTTTAAAAAATATATTTTTGAAACTATATATGGTCTATAAAGTGAAAAATGTATACTAACACCAACAGAAAAAGGTTGTCTGAGCCTACTTTGGACTGAGTTCCCTAAGGCAGGGGAAATGTTCACATATGGCTCTCCTAGCACTGTGGCTGCTGCACTGATGCTAAGTGTATCAGAATGACTTGGTAGAGGCCCCAGACCAGCCAGGAGCATGATACTTTGACATAGGGTAAGTCTAAAAAGAAAATAAAAACTGAACTCCTATCCCTGAAGTTCAAGCAACTGTTCTCTACCAATGTATCTGATAAACAAGGTTCCTCTTCCTGGAATATCTAAAGGGCTAGCTAACTAGTCTCCTGGTGTCGGAATGAGAAACCTTCCAAAACCTATAGCTTGGGTAACTTTAAGAGTGTTGCACTCAGCAGGGTCAGAAGATATTCTGGAATCACTTTTCCCACTGAGATCCCAGTACTTCCTGCTCTTACTATGCCATTTGCATTCAGCTTGGTCAGCATCAGATGATGATCAGAGTCACGGACAACAGTGCTGCTGTAAAACGCAAGGCTTTCATGTATCAGATTAGCTGTCCAGCTGTGCAAGCAGGAGGAGCCCATGAGCACCCAGGATCCACCCTGTGCATGAAGGATTTCATGTCTGTGAGTGAAGCCGGCTGACTACTTCTCCTATGACTAATGCAGGGGAAATGGGATAGTCCAGACAGAGTTGGGCTAGGAATTGTGGCTTTGGACTGATATCTTAAGCACACTAAGTTTTTGTTTCTAAGCCCAAAGTGGAAGAAAATAACAATTTCCTTACAGGGTGTCTCTAAAATTGACTGAGAGGGTATATATACTGCTCAGGACACTGTGCCTAGCAATAGAAAGGATTTAATTGGTAGCTACAATCACATTAATAATCTTTTGACAATGAATATCCATCATGTGCCAGGTCCTATGCCAGATGATAGGATACAGTAAATGAGAAAAATAGCCCAATCACACACTCATGGATTTTTATAGTCTAACAAAGCTAATAGAGACAATGGAAAGATTCAAGAAATAATTCATATTTTATTATAGCAATAATGGTAAAAACCTAGTTTTTGAACTTACAACTGGAGGGGAGCATAGATCTTCTAGCTGCCTTCTGGTACCAGAAGCTCTGAGACAAGATGATGTCTAAGGGCACAGCTGGGACTTGTGTCTGGTCCTGTGCTTCTCTAACTACATCCCATAACAAGGCTTCTTGGTGTAGGAACTACATGGAGCTGTTCTGAGTGTCTTCTACATAGTGTCAGGTAACACAATTCAGAAACTGTCTTCCAAATCAAAGCCTAATATCACAAATTTTCTTCCCTTCCAGTTTACCTTTCAGGCTGTACCTGGCATGGCTGATGAAAGCACGGTATGAAAGTAATTTTTTAATTTACAGACCTAAGTAACCTATTTTTCCATATTAAAGGTAACATAACTTCAGTCCTGATTAAAATATTAGATGACGATAGTCTTAAGGTCAAGGGGAGTGCCTGCCCTCTAAATGAAACTATTGACTTTAGGGTCGACAACATCAGATGGGATGGAGCATTGAGGTTGGTGATGGTGCAAGAGCCCTCACTCTTCTGGAGGCCATGGCACAAGGATATAATGTCCTGATTGACAGCAATAAAATGACCATACAAGTGTCATTCAATGCCACTGGAGTGAATCACTACATGGTAGGTGTGAGCCTCTCTGTACCACCACCCAGGCACAGACCAATATTTTTAAATCCAAGCATGATTTCAACTATGTTCAAAGTAATTGAGCCTACAACTCATTCAATAGGTATCTGCAAGCTTACCGTGTGCCAACATTGCACTGAGTACTAAAGACACAATGTGAACAAAAGAGATGGTCCTTAATTCAGTCTGTCCTCCCTCTTCCCCACAGACCTAAATCTACCATATAACGCAGAGTGAGAGTACTGCTCAAATCTATACATTGAGTTGTTCTATTTTTGTTATCATTGTTCTACATTGTGTCTTATAATAGGTATCGGTGTTTTTGGAGCCAACAATCAAGACTGTATGTTAAATAAGTTAATGTGTCAAAGTACTTAGAACAGGTCTTGGCACCTAAGGGCTCAAATGTCAGCCATTTAAAAAAGAACAGTCCTGAATCTTATAAAGATTTTCTCTGAATTACAATACCATAAAAATAGTCATAAAATAAGAACAGTTTTGTGCATATCTCTCTATAAATGATCTTCTGCAGGCCACATCAATGATCTTCTGCAGGCCACATCAGTAGACAACTCTAGCTTGCCTGATATTCAAAGTACAAAATTTTAAAACTAGAGCACCTGGCAGTACAACCATTAGACAAAATGCCTAAATTCTACTTGGGTCAAAATAGTGCCCAATACCTGAGTATATGCTTGCCTAAACTATTCTAGCATTGTTTAGAAATTCAATTAAACCAATGTCTTTGAAAATGTTGTCTCCCTACCCCCCAGCAAGGTAATAGTCATCTCTACACAGTACCTCTGAAGCTTATCTATGTAAATCTTGGACAGAAGACCATTTTATTACCACAAGTGACTTGTATATCAGGTAAGGCCCTAGGAAGAGGCAACTCCAGTTGTGGAAGACATTTGGGTGGAGGGGATGCTTACTTAATCAAAGCTGATCATGGACATCCTGTCCATCATTCCCTCCAGGTCCTGTGACCTGTAATGCTACACACATGATTCTCACCATACCAAAATTTCCTGGGAAGTTAAAATCCGTGAGCTTTGGAAATAGAAACATTGCCATAAACCAGTTGCATAAGCATGGGATTGATACAGAAGCAACAAATGGTCTGAGACTGCACTTCAGCAAAACTCTTCTTGAAAAGAAAGTAGGTTCCATTATTGACCACTGAGCCCAGAAAGTGTGACTTGAAGCACAGTCTTATAGGTAATCCTGACACAGCAGATGACTTGTCCACAAATTATAGCTTCCAGTGTAACAGGTTCAGACTCTGGAAGGCCTCATTGGATCACTGTTCATAAGTGAATTCTCTAGTAACTGAAATTCATTTGTGAACACCAAACCTCCACAATGGAAGCCTTCTTCAGTTTTTCTCAGCTCATTAAATAATACAAACCACTTCCAAGTTTCTAATGATGAATGTCTTATGCCCTATTAAAAAACAGGACAGCTTGACCGAAACAAAAGGGTCCCAAACCGTCCTCAGAGAGTTCAGTCTTGACTGATGCCACTGCCAGGCACCCAGAGTAATCATGTCAGTGGGTGGGTGTCTGTGTTGCAGTAACATAACATTGTAGAGTTCTTTTCATTCTGACCTGGCTTGGCAGGATACTCAGTTCTTCTTTGGAATTTGATCTGTTAATTCAAGCTTGTGGTGCTTGAATTAAACTCATACCTAAGAGCATGAGTTTAAAGGAGTAACTTTCCTGGAAGGGAAGCATCCTGCTCTGCAGAAGTGATAGGGTCTCTCTCTTGTTCTGACTTAAAAGGAAACCATCTGCAGTATACCCTGCAGACAGTTAATGTATATCCTTCCTACCTTCTTAACTGCTCAGGACCCAACTGGAGGAGCTGCAGCTGCTAATTGACATTCTTCTCTCATTTCAGTTGTCAGAAAAATGTCTGCCCTATCAGTTCTACTTATCTTCACTCAAGCTGACTTTTTACTTCCAACAGAAGATAGTATCCACAGTGCTTTATCCTGAGTGTCTCTGTGAGTCACCAGTTTCTATAGGTAAAGACCTTTTAAAAAAATGGCTTTCACATTCTCTAATTCTTCTATAGCCCTTTTGATACACATGAGAAAGAAAATACATAGAAGTTCAGACTCTGTATTGTTCATACTTCATGGAAATGAAAGACTGATTAGGTCAGAGATATGAGCCTAGCTGCTATGATTGGGCTCTAAGGAAGATAATATTTCCAAAAAATATATATACATATATAGGTAGATCCCACTATGACTGATTCATGTTTAAGTAACCAGGATACATTTTTGTATTAGGAGCCTGAGCCTATTATCTAAATAAAATTACTTTCAACCTATACTAGAGGGATTATACAAATTTAAAAGATTTTCCCTGAACTTTTGCCAATTCCTCAAAAAGAATATGGACTGAGTATTTTCTGTCATTCAGTACTGCCTCAGCCCCTGTGCTTCTGTTACTCACTGATCTCATCAGGTCAAACCAAATAGGGAAACCAGACCAAAATTAGTTCCTGCCTCAACTTCTCCCAAACCACTCAGGATTTATAAGTTTTGGAAGAAGAGAGAGACATAAGGACATAAGGCACTACACTTTAAGCCACGAATAATCTGACTCTTAAATTAGGGTTTTATCATGGGTCTCTTAGTCTACATGGTGCTTCTTTCCACGTCTCCTGCTCCTTCTTCCTGTGGATGAAACATCCCTCTGTTTCTACAGAGCAACTTCACTGCTGTCCAGGCACCCTGGGGTCTCCCCTTGTAACTCAAGCTACTTATCAAGGTATTTTTCCCAAAGACTTAAGACATATTCTGGTGCTTCCTGGTGAAAACCCAAATGTTCCCTTCATCATACTTCAAGGTTGACAGATGACAACATTCACATGGCATCTAACTAATTACAGGTGAGCTGTGTACTCAGGATGGGTTTATGGATGTCAAAATCCATAGCCACCAGACAAGACCAGCTCTCAATCTGGACACCCTAAGGGTGGGGGACTCATCCTGCCAGCCTGCCTTCACAACTCCATCTCAGGGGCTGGTATGGTTTCACATACCCCTGCATGGATGTGGAACAAAACATCAGGTTAGTATGAGCAGATAGCAAGAGGTTAAGACTTGTCTTTGAGACAACTGGTAAACACTTTCTCTAACTTTTCTCTAACTTTAAGTTCAAGAATGACAAAGTCATCTATGAAAATGAAATACATGCTCTCTGGGCAGATCTTCCTCCAAGCACAATTGCCAGAGATGGTGAATTCAGGTGTGATACAATTGCTACTTGGCTTTTTAAGTTCCAGATTAAATTCAAACAGTTTTTTTAAACCTAAAATTTCTTGTACCCCCACCCCCAACAACTCTTACAGAATGACAGTGAAGTGCTATTACAACATGGATGACATGTGAACAAGTACCAGCATCAAAAGTCATTCACCTCCAGTGGCATTAGTGAAGCCGGGTCCACTTACCTTGATCCTACAGTCCTTCCCAGGTGAGACATTACAACTTGAGAAATCTGCTTAAATATTTCAAGAACTCTTCACTAATCTGATGCCACCAGACAAATGTAGTTGTGATACTTAAGCTCCCATTGCAACCATCAACTACTAAAGTATTGAAGAGTCTTCTATTCCATTTCAGATAACTCCTACCTGCAACCTTATAGGGACAAGGACTACCCTGTGGTGAGATACCTCCACCAACCAATTTATCTGGAAGTGAGTATCTTAAACAGGACCGACCCCAACATCAAGCTGATCATAGATGACTGCTGGGCAACGCCCACGGCGGACCCAACCTCTCTCCCCCGGTGGAATATTGTTGTGAATGGGTAGGTACTCTCCACACATAAGGAATCCCAGCTGATTCATTAAACTGCCAGAGAAGAGAGAATAAATCCTCTTGGGCTTTAGAGGAACACAACATCACAAAGACCCTGATTTTTGTCCAGGTTTCTCAGTAATCAGTCCTTGGTCTAAGAAACTAACCATACTTTCTATTACCCCTGAATCTAAAAGAATGGAATCTTTCCCCAAAATGTCTGTCCCTAATATTCTTTTATCTGGATTGAAAATAGATCTCCACGTCCTATCTATTTACTGAACGTCTACCATGTGCCAGGTGCCGTGCATTCTACATGCATTGTTTGACTCTCATTGTTCCATGAGATGCTAGCCCACTAATTTGATGAAGAAGAAATCCAAGCTTTCTGCTTAAATAATGATCCCAAAGTATTATTTAATAAAATGGTGCAATTGGGATGTCCATTTGGCTCTAGAGCTGAACACCACAATGCTCTCAAGTTATAACTACACAAACACTTGTGCTCTGCCTGCTCAGGTCTGCACCTTCCTTTTCTTGAAGCTGTTGTCATCCATTGCTAAGCTCTTAGACTCTAGGTACCAATCCTGACCAAGGACCATGTGTAGCAAGTGCATCCATGCAGCTCATTCCTTCCCTCCATTCAAGACCTATTTAAGTGTCCCCTCCTCCATGAAGTCTACTCTGACCCTCCTGCTCATGTACCCTGGTCTACCTCTTCTTTGCTTGGCACTTACCACCTAACGTACTACTTTTCATAGCTTTCACTCCCTGCTAGCATCTAAGTTATAAAATGATGAGACTTTCTTACCCTTTTTTTTTTTTGTCACTGGCATATACTACCATAACTGGACATAACAAGTACTCACAATAGTAAGAAGAATTAAGCATATGTCATATGAAGACACATATAAAACTTGTAGCTTTTGTTGAGTTTAGCTGGCAAGCAAATAGGCATTTAAATTGTATCGATACAACTTTAATAATAGTGTTGCATGTATAACTTATGATTCCATGGCTATTGTGGGATAGGACAACTAAGAAATATATTAAGTAAAATGTACAGGTGGAAGGTACAGCAATAGTCCTGAAGGTGCTACATGTGACTGAATTTGGGCAAACACTGAGTTAGACTCTGTTAAATGTGGCTGATGTCTTCCCTGGTACGTGCCTCTTAGCTGTGAATACAGCCTGGACAACCACAGAACCACCTTTCATCCAGCTGGCTCCTCTGTGACCTATCCTAATCACTACCAGAGGTTTGACGTGAAGACCTTTGCCTTTATATCGGCGGCCGGAGTGCTCTCCAGCCTGGTGAGTAATTAACAAGTCACCTGGGACAGGATGCCTGTCAGGGCACCAACCCCACCTGACTCTCTCTCCACTTCCAGGTCCACTTTCACTGCCACGCCTTAATTTGCAATCAGCTTTTGCCTGACTCCCCTCTGTGCTCTGTGATGTGCCCTGTGTCACCCAGAAGCAGGCGAGGTAAAAATGTCAAGTCCTCATTACTGTCAATTTACTCAAAACGAGCCTCATCCTTTCAGAATTTAAAGAAGAAAGGGTGCCTCATTCTTCCTTCTAGTCCCAAGAGCCTAAAGAAACCTTAGTCCAGTCTACCTTACCTGTATGAGTCTGAAATGGGCAGACTCTTGTGCAGTCCTATAGACAAATTTGATCTTTTGCATATGTGACTCTAAAAGGTTACTCTTCCTGAGTCTAGGTAGACTCCGAGCTTAAAATTCTTTGAGAATCCATCCTGTCTTTACAGTAAAGTGTTTGGCCTGTTCTGCAAAGGCAGGCAAACTGCACAGAAGATCAGGGATGCCATGGAGATCCACTCTAGAAACTCCATGGACACACCTCTTACCAGTCACCACTCACTATTTCAGAGCTCAAACTCTATATCTGTCTCCAGACACAGGGTCCACTGAGGAAAAGAAAAAAATAATAAGTCTACCAGGACCTATCCTCCTGTTGTCAGATGGCTCTTCAGACAGAGGTATGGATTCAAAACCTAGGGCCCTTCCTGGTTTCAAGTTTGTGGCTTTATGTCTAATTTAATTATGCACAAATAACATATGCTCATGGCAAACCTGAACAGGAAAAGACAGTCTTTCTTCCCAGGGATAGTTTGTTAAGTCTCCTGTGTACCCTTCTCCAAATCCCCCTTTAACACATTGTATATTCTACCTAAAGTTCTATAACTGCTTTTTAAAATTATATATCTGTATAGAGACCTACCTCAGTGTTGACAGCTAAATAGAATTCCAACTAGGTTACTTCCAGTTTTGTCATTAATGCCAAATTGGAAGACTCTTAAATGTTTGCCTCCTATACGAGAACTCCAAGATATGTCACTAGATGTGGACTAATAGGTCAGAAGGAATGTGCCTTGCTCCTGCCAAACTTAATTTGTTCATTTTAATATCCCATATCTTCATCCAAGGTGGTCTTAATTTTAGGCCTAAAATTTGAAATTAAGCCTTCCTAAATCCCTAAGTAATAACCTGCAAGAGGCCATATACTTGAGAGAACTGAGCATTTCTATTGGTGCCGGGATGCAAGACAGCAGGCTGGGAATATAAGCTTCTTTCCAGGTATCAGCCAATTGATTTTAGGTCAGTAAAAGGAAGTGGAAAATGAGACAACAGTGGGTATGGAACAGGGAGAGGAGAAGGTTGGCTCAAGGGGTTAGACTATACCCTGTTGCAAGCTTCCCAAATGAGTCCTTTGAGACTTAATTTCACTCCCTCTCTGGGGAACCCTCACAAGTAAAGCTTCAGCTTTAACTTATTCCTATGATTTAAATATAACCTTAAGACTTGAATGTCTGCTTCTTTTCCAGATGTTGTATAT
Source organism: Carollia perspicillata (assembly GCA_004027735.1). Classification (NCBI taxonomy): domain Eukaryota; kingdom Metazoa; phylum Chordata; class Mammalia; order Chiroptera; family Phyllostomidae; genus Carollia; species Carollia perspicillata. The sequence continues at coordinate 15,583 of PVKM010016674.1, forward strand.
TCTAAAGGGCACAGGACTGCTGGATATGTTGCTTTTAAAACTATGGCTGTTGTGGTTGTCTTAGCAGGTGTTGTGGCAGCTCCAAGCCTCATCTATTACCTGTACAAAAAAAGAACCATAATGTTAAATCACTAATTGAATTTTCAAATAAAGTGGTGGAAGTAAGCCTCTTGCTTCTATTTTCTCATTAAGATTAGATGAAGTTCAGGGATTGTTTCTTGCAGTCCTTTTTCTTTCTTTCTTTTTTTAAATTTTTTATTTTAGTTGTTGTTCAAGTACAGTTTTCTGTCTTTTACTCCCATCCCAGTCCACCCCCTCCCAGTGCTCCCTGCATCCCTCCCATTTCCACCCCCCTTAGTTTTTGTCCATGTGTCTTTTATACTTGTTCCTGTTATCCCTTCCCTTTTTCCCTGAAATTCCCTCCAGTCTCCCCTCTCATTACTGTCAGCCTGTTCTCTATTTCAATGTCTTTGGTTATATTTTGCTTGCTTGTTTGGTTTGTTGCTTAGCCTCCTATTAAAGGTGAGATCATATGGTACTTGTCTTTCACCATCTGGCTTATTTCACTTAGCATAATGCTTTCCAGTTCCATCCAGTCCCTTTTCTTTCTAGTGAACATAGTAGCTTTCCATAATCCTCTGGGCAGTTTTAGTCTGTGTGAACATGAATAAGGAATTTGATGACTTCAATGCTTCTTTTCACTTAGTTTTTTCGGACTGCCACCCCCAAAACTGTCAGTGCCAGATAATTTGATTGAACAGTGGAAATTAGGTACAGCTGACCTCTGGGGGTGCATTTAGGTGACTCCAATGCCTTTTACTCTTCCATTCACATGTACAAGATGGGGATGGGAAACAGAAAGCCATCCTTAACCTTTGGCGTAATTTATCTTCTCTGTAAGGGACTGGAAACCAGGTGTTTCCACGGCAGTAACCTAGTATCCTACTTAGGAAATATTTCCTAACTCAGAATTAACTCTTTCAAATAAGTAGACAACCTTCCCTGAGAACTTAAAGGGATTTAACCATATATCCCCTGAGCTCCAAATCCAATTAAAGACCAGAAATCCCTTTTGGAAGAATGTAAAGTATACCATAAGGTTCTAGTTTTCTCAGGTGCAATTACAATATCTCTAGTCTAATAAAGACTCTCCAGCTGAACACCAGCCTTTCAGCAGAGCCTGGAGAGTCACTTTTCCACTCCTATACCTTCATTACTGCCTCCTGTGGCTGTTTCCTGTGGGTGCCCATCTTATGCCAAGATGCAGCTATATATCTATCATCCATATGATCACTGTCTGCTTCACACTCTAATAGCTCTTAACTGACCACATTCAAAATACCAAACAAATAAATTTACTGTGTCCTTCAACTAAAAATCTCTGGATCTAAATTAGAATTCTTGCTAAGAAAAAAATTATAAAGCTTTTTAAATCTTTTTTATATGGTGGGAAGGTGGAAATATAAACATGGAAGTATTTAATATTTCATAGACTCTTTTCACCCTCAACTGTGAGTTGTCAGTCTTGTTTTTTTCTTTTTAAATTTAAATTATTTTACTGTTGTTCAATTACAGTTGTCTGTATTTTCTCCCCACCCTCTCCAAACCCACCTCCTTCCCTTGCTTCCACCCTCCCCCTTGGTTTTGTCCCTGTGTCCTTTATAGTAGTTCCTGAAAATCCTTCACACTGTCCCCTCCCACCTCCCCTCTGGCTATTGTTTCATTAGCAAAGGCCTTAGGACTCAAGGAGTGTGACAAAGCCTGATATGGAAAGTTTTGACTAAAATGCCATAGTTCTTGGCTGTATTGGTGAGTCATTTAAGCTCTGAACCTTAGTTTCACCTCTAAACCCCAGAGCATGACGGCATATGAAACACAAGCTCACAAGGGGTCTTATCCACTAATGGGATTAGCACTTTTAAATACAGTAGGAAAGCACCTTGTACTTTGCAGTTTGAAAGAGGGATGTTTATGTTTTAAAATGATCTCTTTCAGGCAATTTAAACAGCTCCCTAGCCTAATCCAGCAGCTTAAACTTCTCAGGTGAATATTGTTTGACTTCTATATGTTCAGTGTTCTTATCACAAATAATTAAAACAACGAGAAGAAGAAATAGAGGGTTTGGGAAAACTTTTAGGGTTGATAAATATGTTTATGACATTGTGCTAATGTATACTTGATGAGTCTGCAGACAAATATATATCTGCAAACTCATCAAGTTACATTCATTAATTATGTATAGCTTTTTGTGCATCCATAAAGTGATTTAAATTTTCTTTAATAAAAGTAAACAAAATGATCTCTAGGATACTCTGGGAAAGCATTTCTGGAGTAGGCCCTGGCTCAGACCTGCTGAATCAGATTCTGCTTTTTAATGAGATCACCCCATGATCTGTACACCCTATAAAGTTTGAGAAACAGTGGACTAAATGATTCGCCCAGAGTCACACAGTTTCCAAGTAGCAAAATCAAGCCATTCAAAGCTAAATCCTTTCACTCTAATATCAAATGCTTTCAGTGACTACCACCTCTTTAGGAAAAATGCTTTCACATCATCAAGCTGGATACCAACCACACAGATGAGTGATACATAGCCTGATCACTACTGCAGGCTTATGCTGTACTAATAAGTGGTTATCTTTCTTCAAGTAAAAGTATGTTGTGGTCTAGCTCAATGGAAGAGGATCGCTTTAATGCAGACCTGGTTCCAGGCAACTCCACAAGCATGGGCTTCCTCTCTCTTCTTAGGCCCCAAGCTGGCTCTCCCCCCAGTACTGACATGCTAGTTCCTGCTCCCTTGAGAGGTTCCATCATTCCAGGTCTTTTCCCAGTAAAAACTGGTCCTTCTTGTGTCTCATTCCTTAGAACCGTGTAAACCAGCAGCTGACATGAAGACATAGTTCAAGCTATAGTGATTACGGGTACCATGACCCAAAACATATGTGCCTTCTAGAAATTGTTGTTCACCCAAGTAATTCAAATGGCAGGAGTCTGGGGACAAGCTGAAAGGCAAGAGAATTTTGTAGTTCAATTTGAAATTGTATTTGGCTCATCCAAAGTGCAGGGCTCACTCTGCTTAACTAGAAAAGGTGGCTCTAAGAAGCCACAGCCATCAGGCTTGAAGCTTCAATACTGCCTCCTCAGAACTCTCAAGGCAAGACAAATAACACATCCCGCCAGGCCACAAAATGGCTTAACGCTGACTGGCTACACTGCCTCCAGCTACTCCTTTTCTGACAAAAGCTATCAAAAGCTTGGCTATTCAGTTTCTCTGGCTAGAGGGAACAGTGCCAGGAATCACCACTAGGCTGACTACCCAGCTCTGGTAATGTGCCTGGTAGTGTGCCTGAAGTTAAGAGAGGCAAGAGACCACAAAAGGGTCACAGGAGTGGGGGTTGTCTCAGATCTTGATTGCTTTCAGGATCCAGTCCACACATATCCTTAGTAAGTCCCTCAGGCATCATTTGACAGGCTGATCCGTTCTCTGTGATTCTAATAACAGTCCCAATAACCACAGTGGGGAGGAACAGATGAGGCCAGAACACCAGGATGCCAGCACAGTGGCTATTGAGCACTTGAAATTGGGCTTGTATGACTGATGAGATACATTTTTAATTAAGTTTAAGTTTAAAAACTGATATTTGATTCAGTCATTGGAAAGTGTGTTTTGTTTTGTTCTTTATCCTCAACCTGAGGACATTGTTTCATTGCTTTTGGGGTGGGGAGAATAGAAACATCAATTGGTTGCCTTCTCCTATATGCCCTGACCAGAGATCAAACCTACAACCTAGGTATGTGCCCTGAATGGGAATGGAACATGTGACCTTTCAGTCTATGAGATGACACTTGAACTGTCTGAGCCACACTGGCCGGGGCTGGAAAGTTTTTAATTACATTTCAAATAAGTCATGTATATCTCAAATTTTCAACTGTAAATTTTATGAAATCTGATAGAGATCAAGTATTTCCAACAAAAATTTAGCATCTGAATTGAGTACTCAAAGTATATGAAAAGAAGGATATAAAATAACTCATTAATAATTTTTTAGTGCTGCTCTTCCCTCTGGATGGAGGTATCCATGTCCATCCTTGTTGCTGCAGTGACATCCACACCTGCCACCACCATGACTGAACAGATGACTCTTTGTGGCACCCTCCAGGGCCACAATGGCTGGATAATGCAGATTCCCAGTTCCCGGACATGATACTGCCTGCCTCTCAAGACAAGACCATTATCATGTGGAAGCTGATGAGGGATGAGGCTAACTGTGGCATCCCACAGCACGCTCTTCATGGTTACTCCCATTTTGTTAGTGACGTGGTCATCTCCTCAGATGGACAGTTTATCTTCTCTGACTCCTGGGATTGGAATCCTTCGCCTCTGGGATCTTACAATGGGCATCACCACACACCAATTTATAGGCCGTATCAAGGATGTGCTGAGTGTGGACTTCTCCTCAGACTGTCTCTGGCTCCAAAGATAAAACCATCAAGCTGTGGAATACTCTGGGTGTATGCAAATATACTGTCCAGGATGAGAGCCACTCAGAGTGTGTGTCTTGTGTCTGTTTCTCATCCAACAGCAGCAATCCCATCATTGTGTCCTGTGGCTGGGACAAGCTGGTCAAGGTATGGAACCTGACAAACTGCAAGCTGAAGACCAATCACATCGGCCACACTGGGTGCCTAAACACTGTGACTATCTGTCCAGATGGATCCCTTTGTGCTTCGAGGCAAGGATGGCCAGGCCATGCTGTGGGACCTCAATGAAGGCAAGCATCTTTACACACTTGATGGTGGGAACATCATCAATGCCCTATGCTTCAGCCCTAATAGCTACTAGCTCTGTGATGCCACTGGCCTCAGCACTAAGATCTGGGATTTAGAGGCCAAGATCATTGTAGATTAATTGAAATGAGGAGTTACCAGTACCAGCAGCAAAGCAGCCACCCCAGTGCACCTCTTTGGCCTGGTCTGCTGATGGCCAGACTCCCTCTGCCAGCTACACAGACAACCTGGTGCGAGCGTGGCAGGTGACCATTGGCACCCGCTACAAATATCTGCCAGAGTAACCAGAGGGGAGAGGGGAGGGAATTTCAGGGGAAAAGGGGAAGGGGTCACAGGAACAAATATAAAGGACACATGGACAAAAATTAAGGGGGGCGTGGAAATGGGAGGGAGGAGGGAAGCACTAGGAGGGTGGACTGGGATGGGAGTAAAAGACAGAAAACTGTACTTGAACAACAACTAAAATAAAAAATTAAAAAAAAAGAGTTCAGAGCTCTGAAAAAATAAAACAAAGCTTTAAAAATAAAACGAAACTGGTTTTCTGAAAGAAAAAAAAAGGACTCAAGGAAGATGGCGGCAACATAGAAGGGATCAGAGTCCACTTCCCTCTGTGCATTGGTGAAACACCTAGCCAATCTTCTGAGGAACAGAGTGAACAGCCAATGGTATCCCAGCATATATGAAGATTGGAGACCAAAAATTGTAGAGGACATGGAAAAATCAGATGGTAAGGAGAGAGCTTCAGGACAATAAGGTCCCTGAGACCAGTGTGGGAACCTGGGTGGCTGCAGCCCCAGGCTCGGTGCCCACTGGATCTGCCACAGAATTCTAGGGAGAGAGCCAGGTCAACAGTTTCCTCCCCTGTCAAACAAGGTTTGAGCAGCATCAGGAGGGACCTGGATGCTTGAAGTCACAGGGAGGGAATTAGGATGAAGTGGCAAACACACAGAGGTGGTATGCACCCACTGAGACTGTGGACACAGGCTGGTTAGAGTTGGGCAGTGACGGACCCTGACCTGGTGAGTACCCAATCTGGTTGGAGAGTTGAGCTGTGTGAGAGGCCAGGTGCTTGTTTGGAGCAGCAGGCTTGAATAGGAGGAATTTTTCAAAAAGAAAAAGAGACAAAATAGGCACTCAGTGGCTGTTTGGGGAATTCTCCTGCAGGAGTGGCCCCCACCTCCTGCACCCCTATCCCCGCCCAGCCATGGCGGCTACACTCCCACTGTGGCGGCAGAAGACTCCAGCTCATACCCAAAGCCCCAGGGACAGTACTCACCTGAACCCATGGCAGGGTGGCTGCCCATCTCACCGCAGCAGTGGAGACAAAGTGTTCATACCTACAGTCCTGAGACAGAACACACCTGACCCTGCCACCCAGAGGCACCTTGCACCTGGCCCTGCACCCCAGGGGCAGCAGGAGAGGAGGTGTGTGCACATACACAGCAGTAGCTACGGAGGTGCCCCACCCTGCAGGGCCAACTGGCTCTCTAAGAGGAAGGTGGAGACACCCTGCAGGGCTCAGGGTGTCAGCAATCACCAGAAAGACTTAACTCAGTTAGGGGCTGAACTACCCTGAAGGGATTCTGAGAGTCCCAACATCTGGGCAGCAAAGAGTGAGAAGGGGGCATGAGAGTTGCCCCTAATTGGTAAACCTCAAGGACAGTGCAATTGGTGGACTGAAGGCTTAGACTGGGCGCAGAAGGGCACTAGGGGCCTGAAGAAAACTGAGCAACTGGGCTGGAAGCTAGGCAACTGCTAAGAGTGCAGCTAGCTCAAGAAGAGAGAAAAGATAAACCAATCCCCCCTCAGTCTGCTGCAGCCAGAAAGACCAACAGAACTGGCTTGACTGGTTTGAAACCAGCAGGAGGCTCTTTCTTTTTTTTTTTTTTTAATTTTTAAAAAATTCCTTCTTTACTTTCTTTCCTTCTTTCTTTTTTATTCCTTCTACCTTTCTTTCCTTTTTTATTTATTCTTCCTCCTTTTTTATTTTTTAAATTCCTTCTTACTTTCTTTCCTTCTTCCTTCCTTCCTTCTCTTTTTAAAAAAATTCCATAAGTGAATAAAACCTAGAGCTGTGAAAGGACCAGAGTTAAACCCAAAGAGGGGTCATCCCAACAACTGAGACAGTGAGACAAATTTCACTTTGCTACTCCAGAGAACTTGAAAGTTATTGTATATTTGTATTATTATTGTTTTTTCATTATTCCTACACCTTTTATTTTATTAGTATTTTTGTATTTCTCTTCTTTCTATTTAGTCTTCTTTGCTTGGTTAAATTGCATTGTTTGATAGGTTCCCCTTGTTCTATCTTTCATAGTGTATTTTTAATTTTCCGTCTATCACTTCAGTTGTGTTCCAATAGCTCACTACTCTAGGTCCTGCACTTCCTATTCTTGTTATTCAGGTCACATAGATTCTGTCATATGATTGTTGCTCCATTACTACCATAAATAATTACTGTTCCATGAAATTGTAAGTACTAACGCAGCACTGCTCCTGGATCTTAGCTCACTTCATTGTTTCCTGAACTTTATACTGTTGTGGTTAATTCTATTCTCTCATAAACTATACCTATTTTCTATCCTTTACTCTCACTTAACCTCATAATCTAACCTCCTACAAGCTCACTGCTCTCTAGATCCAACTCACAATCCTTCCCCCCAAAACAAGATTCTTATCTTTTTTCCACCCTTTCTAAACAGTGGCTAGTTGGATCATGGTTAACACTATACATATCCAAAGGATTAAACTATCCCTTCTCTATGGGTTGGTACTTTAATACCATAGAATACACTACGGCTGTCTTAAACCATTTTGCCTTCCCCTCCAACTAATCACAAAAAAGAGTAGGTGGGAGCTGTGAAGATCAGTATACCTGCTGGAAGAGGAAACCCACCAGCAAAGGAACCACCAACAGAGAACAACAGAAGAAGGTGAAGGAGAGAGTGGAAGCCACACTAACCTCCACCCAGGACCAATATGGAAGTAAAGCTAAATGGTAGAGAAATTACCTAGAACAAACACCCGAACAAGAGCGAAAGAGAAGCCTCAAAACCCTGTACATACAGAAGACCCAGCTTCAACACAATCTGTTAGCACCTGAAAAACAGAATACAAGACATGGTGGATGGAGTAAATCTCAGGTAATGAACTAGAGGGAAAGATCAACCAAAGAAAGACCCAACAACAATAGAAACACAAATACATACAGAGAGCCAACATAAACGACAGCCCAAGACCAACAAGCTCATGAGATCAAGGAGAAAGCACCATTGAATCTCACAGGTCTTCTACCAGAGAAGTTCACACCATAAACCCAGGGAGTCAAAATGGATCAATTTAAGAAGTCGAGGCTAACAAGAAGAGTCTCACAAACAATGGGAAGATAAAAAAAAATCCCCAAATGAAAGGAAAGGAGGAAGCCTCAGAAAGAATGCTAAATGAAATAGAGGCAGGTCAACTATCAGACACTGATTGAAAGCAATGGTTATCAGGAAGCTCAATGAGATCACAGAGAATTACCAGAAACTACAGGGAAGATACAATGAACTCACTGAAAATTGTATCAACATGAAAAAGAAAATAGAAGCTATCAACAAGGGCCAAGAAGAAATGAAGAATACAATTTCAGAACTGAAGAATATAGTAGAAAGAATCAAAAGCAGAAGAGATGAAGCAGAAGATCGGATCAGTGAGCTGGAGGACAAGGTAGAAAAAAACACCCAGAAAGAGCAAGAAAAAGAAAAGAGACTTGGAAAGAATAAATAGGGCTTAAGGGAAATGCAGGACAACATGGACCGCAATAATATCCATATAATAGGGATACCAGAAGAAGAAAAAGAAGAAGAGCAAGGGATAGAAAACCTGTTTGAAAAATGATGATGATCAGCGGGATACAAAGTTAATATCCAGAAATCAAAGGCATTTTTGTATACCAACAATGAAACAGAAGCAGAAGCAGAAATCAAGAAAAGATCCTATTTGATATAGCAAAAAGAAAAATAAAATACCTAGGAATAAACCTAACCAAAGAGATAAAAGACCTGTATGCAGGAAACTACACAACACTGAAAATGAAATCAAGGAAGATACAAACAAATGGAAACATATACCGTGTTCATGGATTAACATCAAGAATTAACATCATCAAAATGTCCATATTACCCAAAGCAATATACAGATTCAATGCAATACCTATCAAAGTACCAATGGCATATTTCACAGACACAGAATGAACACTTCAAAAGTTTATATGGAACCATAAACCAGCCCGAATAGCAGCTGCAATTTTGAGAAAGAAAGACAATGTAGGAGGGATCACAATACCTGATACCAAACTGTATTACAAGGCCACTGTAATCAAAACAGCCTGGTACTGGCATAAAAACAGGCACACAGACCAATGGAACAGAACAGAGAGCCCAGAAATAAACCGAAGTCTCTACAGTCAGTTAATATTCGACAAAGGGGGAAACGCCATAAAATGGAGTAAAAACAGTCTCTTCAACAAATGGTGTTGGGAGAACTGGACAGCTACGTGCAAAAAAGTGAAACTCAAACACTAACTTACACCATACACAAAAATAAATTCAAGATGGATAAAAGACTTAAATATAAGGCGTGACACAATCAAAATCCTAGAGAAGAACATAGGTAAGAAAATCTCAGATATCTCACGCAGCAACATTTTTACTGATATGTCCCCCAGAGCAAGGGATATAAAGGAAAGAATAAACAAATGGGATCTCATCAAAATAAAAAGCTTCTGCACAGCTAAAGAAAACAGCATTAAAATAAAAAGAGAACCAACTGTATGGGAAAACATATTTGCCAATGATACCTCAGACAAGGGTTTAATCTCCAAAATATACAAAAAACTTACATAACTCCACTCCAAGAAGATAAGCAACCCAATTAAAAAATGGGCAAAGGACTTGGACAGGCATTTTTCCAAGGAGGACATACAGAGGATTCAGAGACACATGAGAAGATGCTCAATATTGCTAGCCATCAGAGAAATGCAAATTAAAACCACTATGAGATACCACTTTACATCGGTAAGAATGGCCATCATGAACAAAGCAACAAACAACAAGTGCTGGAGAGATTTTGGAGAAAAGGAGACCCTAGTGCACTGTTGGCGGGATTGCAGACTGGTACAACCACCATGGAAAACAGTATGGAATTTTCTAAGAAAACAAAAATGGAACTGCCTTTTGACCCAGCAATTCCATTGCTAGGATTATATCCCAAGAACCCTGAAACACCATTCCAAAAGAACCTATGCACCCCAATGTTCATAGCAGCACAATTTACAATAGCCAAGTGTTGGAAGCAACCTGGGTGCCCATCAATAAATGAATGGATCAAAAAACTATGGTACATTTACACAATAGAATTCTATGCAGCAGAAAGAAAGAAGGAGCTCCTACCCTATGCAACAGCATGGATGGAACTGGAAAGCATTATGCTAAGTGAAATAAGCCAGGCAGTAAAAGACAAACACCATATGATCTCACCTTTAACAGGAACCTAAGCAACTAAACAAACAGGCAAGCAAAATATAGCCAAAGACATTGAAATAAAAAAATGGGATGACAGTAACCAGAGGGGAAAGGGGAGGGAATTTCAGAGGAAAAAGGGGAAGGGGTCAGAGGAACAAGTATAAAGGACACATGGACAAAAACTAAGGGGGGTGGAAATGGGAGGGAGGTGGGGAGCACTGGGCACGTGGACTGGGATGGGAGTAAAAGTCAGAAAACTGTACTTGAATAACATTTAAAATAAAATAAAAAAAAATCATTATGTGTCTTGAAGTGGGCCTGTTTGGATTCATCTTGGTTGGGACTCTCTGTGTTTCCTGCATGTGTGCCTTTTTCTCTCATCCAATTAGGGAAGTTTTCCATCATTACTTTTTCAAACAGGGTTTATATCCCTTGCTCTTCTTCTGGTATGCCTATTATATGGATATTATTACATTTCATGTTGTCCTACAGTCCCTTAACCCCTCTTTGTTTTTGAGTCTCTTTTCCTTTTCTTGCTCTTTCTGGGAGTTTTTTTCTACCTCGTCCTCCAGGTCACTGGTTGGATCCTCTGCTTCATGTAGCCTGCTTTTGATTCCTTCTACTGTGTTCTTCCATTCAGAAATTGAATTCTTCATTTCCTCTTTACTCCTATTGATACTTTCTGTTTCCTTTTTCATGTTGATACAGTTTTCAGTAAGTTCTG
>PVKM010016675.1:0-26470 GCA_004027735.1 Carollia perspicillata
GACGAAAGAGGTTGCTTCACCTTGTCAGTTGTCTCTTGTTCCTTCCTTTCTCGTTAAAGCAAAACAAAAAACTTGTTTTACGTTTAGTTTAAAGAAAACACTAATTTAAAAAGAAAAAGAAAATACTTCTCAGCAACATATATTTAGTCTTAGTTCCAGATCATAAATGGAGCAACTATTTGAGCAAATATTCATCGGGTCTGTCTCCAAAATACCTTTGTTTCAGGAGTCCTGGGCAAAGAGTTACTGACTTAGCTGAAATTAAAACTTTTAGTTTAAAACAACCTTTAAAAAAAGCATTAGAAAAAAAAGAGGACAAGAGGAAAAATACATCAACATAGGAACAGTGGATATATATGTCTTTTTTTAAATCTTCCACTCTTTAGCCTTATCATTATATTGCTCTCCTACCAAGCTTAACATAATTTTTTAAATGTAATATTAATTTACAAAGGATGACTTGTCTGAATTCCCAATTTTGAGCTGCTCGCGGAACATCTAGACCCTCAGAGAACCTCTTTCTGCAGCCTCTCTTCTTGTTGGGGGCATCCGCCTGCCTTGAAGTCTCCCAGACTGGGCTCCTATGTTGGACCCTGGCTGGAACAAATCAACTGAAAACAATAAAGGAAATGTGGAGCACTTGAATACTGACAAGTTTTCAGAAAAATAATCAGAATTATTGGAGGTTTGCAATGGTGGTATTTTAGTTTTGTTTTTAAAGTCTTTACTATTTAGACATTTATGCCGAAATATTCACTTGTGAAAAATAAGCTACCTCAGATTCTCAAAATAATCAGGGTGGAAGTAGGTTGGGTTATTCTTGAAATAATCATGGCCCTGAGTTGATGTCAAAAATTAAATTAAATTTAATTAAAAAAATAAAATGCAGATTAAGCCAGTCTTCTGCTCAAACTCTCCAATGGTTTTCCATCTCACTTAAAGTAAAAACTGTGTTTGGGGAGGGGGGCGCTCTGCTCACAGGGCCCCCCTGGCTGTCACGGAGGAGAATAAGTCTACCAAGACATGATCTGCTTGGGGAGGAAAGGTGGTCGATCTCTCAGAGGAGAAGGGCCAAGAGCCTTTTCCTCAATGGGCTTTTGTTGGGTTCATTTTGCACAGGAATACAGGGAAAGCTCAACAATCATTGTCAGGCAGTAAGGATCAAACAATAGATAACATACAAAGAACTACGAGGGCTTATTCTGAGGCAGGGTCTGTTAGCTAAAGGGCTACAAAACTTTGGGCAACAAACTCATTTCCTGATCAGACCCTTATTTAATTGAGAGCATTCTTAGCAAAGCAGGTTTTACAGGATTTTACGTATTCTTTTTTAGGCCTGATCACCTGGGGAATCCGCCCTTTCCAGCACAGGGCTGCACCGCCCGCTGTCATTGTTTCAGGCTTAACTCAGGCAGGGGAAGTAAAGCAGCCAAGAGATTAGGAGACTTCTCACAGACAGAATGAGGATTCCGGCTGTGTCAAAGCTGAGGGGCGAAGGTCCATCACCCCCTTCTTCTATAGCCCAAGCCCTTCCATGACGGCCCCTGTAATCATGTCTGTCTTAGGTCATTCTTCCCTTGAGGAATCTTACCTGTCATTGGCTAACCAATCAAGCACTGGGGGCCAGGCAGAGTGAAGTAAAAAGAGCAGAGGTGGTGCCCCTGCCAGGGAGATAAGCTTTGTCTCCTTAGTGGCTTATGGTCAGAAGGTCGCTCACTCAGCCTTAGCCATGGGGGGGTTACAGCTTCTGCAGCCAAGCAGGGCAGTTCCCAAGAAAAAAACCAAAGTCCTTCCATTCCTCAGGCCTGACATGGTCTGTCTGGTGACCCTTCTGTCCTCATTTCTGTCTGCACTTCTCACTCACTCTGCTCCAGCATCCTAGCTGTCCTGCTAATCCTAGAAACCCTGAGGCCTGCCCTCACCGCAGGGCCTTAGCACTTGCTGTCTCCTTTTCCAGGTCAGCCTGTCTCCCATATTTCCACACAGCTTACTCCCTCCTCTCCTTCTTGGCTAAAGTGTCACCTTCTTCCTGAAGCCTTCCCTGGCCACCTGTCTCAGGTTGCATTCTCCAGAAGCAGATGCTGAGGCAGACTTTGGCGCACAGGGTGTTTATGAGGGATCCGTGGCTGTGAAGGGAGCTGTAACAGGAGTAGGCTGATGAAGTCAGCTGCAATGCAGGCCTGGCAAAGCATCTTCCAACCCGGGAGAGAGTTCTGGAGCCAGTACTGCTCGTCAGTGTGTCCTGGGCAGGTTGCAGCGGCCCTGCCTGTATACTCACGTCTCATTTAGTTACTGAATTCAGGCTGCCTGATGGGGGACATAGCTGAGCTTGGTGGCTCTGCAGCTAAGGCAGACTCGGGAAGAGATGAAAGCTGGAGAATGCCTGCTGACCACCCCTCTTCCATGAAGTCGGATGGGTGGAGAGTATCTCCGGATCTACCACACCATACTGCGTAAAACTGCAACACCTCCTAGAGTCCCCATCAACCTTCCCAGCTTTGCTTTCTCGGCAGCATTTATTTTTTTTCTCTGCAGCATTTAATATCTGTTAATGTACTATGTAATTTATTTCTTTTGTTTGTTATCTGGTTCTTTCACTGTAATAGAAGTTCTAATGATAGAGTGGCTTTGTCTCACTTAAGCACAGCTGCCTTTAGAATGGTGCCGGCCTCACAGCAGGCACTCAACAAATAAACATTTGCTGTTGGAAAAAAAAGTTGTCCGATAGCTTGTTTGGTCATTAAACTGTACAAGCCTTACAAGAACCAGGTCTTATTCATCTTGTCAGCGCATGGCGTGCAGTAGGTGTACACTACACGTTTGTTGAATCGATGAATAAATATGGCCATGAATGGACATGAACTTCATTATAAGAAAGCACTGAGACAGTGCTCTCCAACAGAAATAATAAGTTAGCCACATGTATAGTCTAAAATTTTTGGCTGTATTAAAAAATAAGAAGAAACAAGTAAAGTTAATTTTAATAATATTTAATTTAATTCACTATATCTAAAATGTATTGTTTCAACATGTAATCAATATAAAAATTATTAAGGAAATACCTTACATTCCTTTTGTTCTGTACTAAGTCTTTAAAATTTGGTGTGTATTTTGTATTCATACCACATCTCAGTTTGGACTAGATACATTTCAAGTGCTGGCTACCCAGGTGACCAGCATAGTTGTAGTGCAATTCTGCAGTGCAGGAGTGAAACTAATATAGTGTGTGGGGGGGAAGGTTGGACAGCGAGGCCCTTGGAGTCAATGACTTCCTGGGTCCCAGTCATGACTCATTAATTTACTAGCTGCCAGTGTTCTCCAGCAAAAAGCCGCCAGGAACACATCTGTGGTTCACAAATAGAGTTGATTGTCTGTTGGAGGGGAGTCAGTGATAGAAAGGACTTACAAAATTTGAGTTAGGTGATTGGGGGGAGAGTTTAAGGCAGAAGGGCTTTCCCTCTGGACTGGATACTGTCAGAAAGTGGGGCAAATCCTATGCTTGGATATCTTCCTAAATCTTGTCTAGATGTAGAAGAAGAGACAGAGGCTGATGCTGTAATTGGGAAACCAGGGTCACTCATATTAGCCAGACTAGGGGGATGCTTGGTTATTTTTGTGGTTTGAGCAATGTTCATAGTCTCACTGTGTTTAAATATGCTTATGAAGTCACCTTGTCTGACATTTATGTCCCACAGGAATAAGCTGTGAGCACCTCTCCAGCTCCTAGCAACATGGTAGCCTGGTTGAAGCTGCCTTTCTCTTTCACATAGCTATGTAGCCTTAAGCAAGTGATTTCACTTCTCCCTGGTTCCGTTTTCTTATCTCTAAAGTGAGAATGCAAGAGCAATTCTCTCTCCATTTCTTAATGATGTCATCAGTAATAAAGGAGATAATCCAGGTAAGGAAATTGGGATAGTGTCTAGTATGTAGTTGCCGCTCAGTGAGTGTCACCTACTGTCTCTCAAAGACCCTCAACTGCACTGTATGTTTTCACTCAAACATCTGAAATGAAGGTGTCTTCCAAATAACGGCTTTTTAGAATGAATACGATGTAATATTATTATTTGCTGAAGTTCTGGTTCTGGGGACAATTTCTGTCCCCTGAACTGCTCAATCCATTCTGGGGTAAAGGACTTTACTTTTTGTGGACAAAAAAGAGGTCACATACCAAACCTGACAAGGTCAAGGGAGGCCTGCATGGTGGCCTTATAAACTCAGAGATACAGAGTAACTCACATAACACAGGATGGTCTGAACATAAAACTTAACCGAAAGCAACTCATGGTGGGCAGTCACATCCTAGGCCTGTAGCTTCCTTGACAAAGGTCAGTCTTTATCTCAAGTGAGCCTGTCTGTTGTCTTTGTGAATCTAAGATAACATACCTTTGAAAGGCCAGAGTAATCTTTTTCAGACCCCTCAGAGCATGAGACAACAGAGCCCCTCATTGTTATCTTGTACCCCCAATACCATCTCTATGTGTTGTAAATATTAATTAACTATGCTATACCCACCGATGTAAAAGATGTATGTTTCTCCGTTTTACTCGTTTTACTTTTTATCTAATCCCAGAGATTTCCCCATTTTGCTTTCTCCTGCCTTTAATCTACCAATGGATTTCTTGTAACCCTCTTTATGTCTCCTTCTTTTACTCTAATGTATAAGATGCGAAACTGACATTCTCCGTAGCATTGTCTCAATCTGTTCAGATTTTGCTTTCTGGAAACTGTCGTCAGTTTGGCTCAAATAAACTAATAAACTCTTACAAGGCTTTTCCTTACGCTGGTCTTTTTTTTTCGTCCACATTTTCAACCTTTATAACTTTCCCTACTTCCGGGCAGACGTCCTCTGTGGCTCTGTGCCTGCTTTGTGAATTTAGCTGCGCTTCTCCCCTCGGCAATACGGTGCCTTTAAGCGCAGCACTCGGGAGTTTACGGCAGCGCGGCGCCCACGAGGCCCGGGAGCCCTGGCAAACCGGCGCTCTCGCCCGCCCCGCCCGCCCCGCGGTCAGCTGATGGGCCGCCAGCCCCGGGAGGCTGTCGCCGCGCGAACATGGCGGCCGAGATCCACTCCAGGCCGCAGAGTAGCCGCCCGGTGCTGCTGAGCAAGATCGAGGGGCACCAGGACGCCGTCACGGCCGCGCTCCTCATCCCAAAGGAGGACGGCGTGATCACAGCCAGCGAAGACAGGTCTGGCCAACGGGTCCGGCGCGGGGCCGGGAGAGACGGGGGCGGCTGGTCTTCCAGCAGGCTACGGGGTGTAGGGGCCCCATCCCTCTCCGCTTGGGGGCGTCCCCAGTTCCTAGGACGCACGGCCTAATGCGCCCCTCTGTCCACTGGAACTCCGGGTTCCCACCCACAAGCCCTCCAGTTTCGATCCCGGTCCCGGACCTCGGTCTCTGCCACGCCCCTCGGGGACCCCTGACTCCCTCCAGCCCGGGCATCTCAGTTCCCGGTGCCACTGCGCCCTTCTAGCTAGGGATCCCCGTCCCAATACACCCCTCCAGCCTGAGACTAGCGTTCCCGCGGCACCTCTCTAGTCTGGGACCCCCATCGCCTCTCTAGCGCGTCCCCCGTCCTTTCTATCTCGGGACCCCAGTCCCCGCCTCTCCTTTGTGGGATTTTGCCCCCCTGCTCTTCAGTTCTAAGCCTCCTTCTCCGGAGCCAGGAGGACGGGCGGCGGGTCACGGCGGGTCCTGGTTTCCGGGATTCCCTGATAGCAGCAAACCTCCAGGGCTTTCACTCTCTTGCTTCTGCTTCACTCTGGGCTTTAGACATCTCTTTTGCGCAACACCAAGGTCCCAAGATAATTTATTTTGCACAGCTGCTAGAACCACCTGAACTCTTATTTACTAGGGTTTTTTCTTCCTAAAAGCGACTCATTTTTTTAAACCCTTAGATGCTTTGATTTTCAAGGACATTTTACATTACCACTGTAATGGAAAACCAGTATCACTTGCCATAAAGAATTAGACTAATAGCTAAAAAATGTTCATCTGTGTGCATCTAGTGTTGACTCTTTCTTATATTGGGATGACTTGCATTGAATGCGCACCGTAAGTGGGAAACACTGATACGACCCTATTTTCTCCTTTTATCCGAGAGAAAACTGAGGACCGTGAAGAGTTGGGACTCCAGCGTTCTGGTCTCCCCAGGGCTACGTGATTGATTGGAGAGATACTTGCTTAAAACTTTAGCCTTTTTATAACCCTCAATGTGTAAAGGATTAGTGCTTTCCTGTGGGAATTTGGAGGAAATGACTGATGTTTGTTGCATGAAACTGTTTCCTTGGTACAGTGAATGGTCTTAAATGGTGAGATTCCAGAAGTTGCAAGGCTTTCTGGAAGAGTGTACTGCTGTTCTCTCGAAGAGGCGTAGCGTCCACCTTTTTGTAATCATGGTGTGGAAGTAACTAACTTTAAGAGCCTGTCCTAAATGGGAAGAGGAAACCTGAAGCCCCCAGAACCTGTTTGGTCTCCGTATTTTGTTTTTCAGTGAGTTCATTGTGAGCAGGCCTTGGCCTCTTCCTGCCAGTTTACAAGGCGACAAAGGGGTACGTGAGTCCTAAGGAGAAAAGGAATGTAAAAAAAAGGACAGAATAAATGATATTTGCATGATAGGAACATAGATAAGGGCACTTTATATGAGTTAGCTGTTTTTATTTCATAAAGTGGTTTATTTATGACTCACGCATGTTGAGTAAATTGCTGAGTATTTGAGATTATCGGCCAGGCGCACTGCTGATAAATGTCTTATGGGGAGTGATGACACAGCTGCTCGGGGACTGAAATGTTCTGGGGGAGTCTTCCATCAGCTCCTGTTTTCACCCGGGCACAGCAGGGCTCGGGCAGGTGACTGGAGCAGGTGAGGGGCGCCACCTTGGGCTTCTGATTTGTGTTTCAGGCCCATGGAACTACCTTGAAAAGAAGACAACCTTTTTAGCCAGCGCCACATCATATGAGATTCAATGAGAGAGCATGGCTGTGGGTTCGGGTTTTGGGGTTTGTCTTTGTGTGTGTGTGTTTTTGGTGGTTTGTTTTTACATTGTTGTAAGTATGTGTTAGGCTCTCAATCATTCATTTGTTCATTTATTCACTCATTCACATATGTAGGAATACTGAGCTTATTGAGTACCTGGCCCTAGGGATACAACAGGGATCAAAAGCCACAGTGCCTACCCTCAGGTAACCTCTGATTCATTGGTTTTTATAGTCTCCAACCTGACAGAACCAGTATGTTGAGGAAACAGAATACTGATTGCCCTTATTCATCAAACAAGCACTTATTGGACACTTACTATGTATAGACTTCTGGGATAGGGAGATGGCCAACTCAAAAATCACTGTTTCCAAAGGGCTGGACAGTGTAGGGAGGAGATGGCCCTGTGCTCTCGGCTTTCAGGTGCTGGGAAGACAGGAAGGAGTGTCATCAGGTGAGGGCCAGGGTTTAAACACAATTTGGCTTGCACCTTTTATCTACAACCTCTGCTTTAATGCTCAGAAGAGTAACTTTTAACCTTTAAAATAAGGTCCAGCCTGGCTGTTGTGGCTCAGTGGATTGAGCGCGGGCCTGTGAACCAAAGGGTCGCCAGTTCGACTCCCAGTCAGAGGACAGGCCTGGGTTGCAGGCCAGGTCCCCGGTGCGGGGCACGCGAGAGGCCACCACACATTGATGTTTCTCTCCCTCTCTCCCTTCCCTTCCCTCAAAAAATAAATAACGGAATAAAATAAAATAAAGTAAGGTCCAGCTGAAGTTAATTCATTTATAAAAGCAAAAAGCAGTGAGAACTGACTGAGAACATTTTGAGAGGAAACGGGCCTGATGGGAGGGTTGTCTTGAATTTAG
Organism: Carollia perspicillata; assembly: GCA_004027735.1. NCBI lineage: Eukaryota > Metazoa > Chordata > Mammalia > Chiroptera > Phyllostomidae > Carollia > Carollia perspicillata. Next base: position 7,843 of record PVKM010016675.1, read on the forward strand.
TGTCCATTTTTCTGAACTCTAGGCCAGCGATTCTCAGCAGGAGTGATTTTTCCCCCCAGGGGACAGTTGGCAGCATCCTGAGAGATGTTTTGGTTGTCATCACTGGAGGAGGGTGCTCCTGGCACCTGGTTGGATGCTGCTCAACACCCAACAATGCACAGGATGGTCCCTCATAAAACAAATGGCTGTCCAGCCCAAAAGTCAGTAGTGCCGAGGTTGAGAAACCCTGGCCTGGGCTTAATGTACTTGTTTATCTGGTCTCTCTAGACAGTAGTTCTCAAACTCAAGCAAGCGTCAGACTCATGTGGAGTTCTCGATAACAAATGGCCGGGCCCCGCCCCAGAGATTCTGATTCAGTGAGTCTGGGGCGGAGCCCAAGGGTTTGCATTTCTGCCAAGTTCACAGTGACTCTGATTGCCGACGCTGTTGGTCCCACACTGTGAGAACCACTACTCTACGACCAAGACGAGCGGTTGGCCGCTTTGCTTGCCTGCGGAGACTCACGGGCAGACAAAACCGTGTGTGCTTTGCCTTCTTTTTTGGTCAGTTTCTGGGATATATTTCTCAGGAGTCATTCACGTGTACCCACCTATTTCCCAGTGAAACTGAACTTTTCATGACAGAGCTGAATACAAATAATGCCCCCAAAGGTGTTAAACCAGTGTGGAATATTGACCTTAACTCCGTCATACCTGGAGTCACTGGCCGTGGTTTGGGCAGTGAGCCTAGATGTCGAATCAGAAGTGTTCAGGGGGTTAACAATGGCTGTATTCTCCTGTGTGCATCCATTTCTGTTTGTTCAGGGGTAACAGATCCCCTGAGCTCTTTTGTTTGAACTTCATTCTCCCACTAAACCCAAATTATAGTCTTTTCAACCGTAGTTTTAAGTTGCCTGCACTTTGGAACTAGAACACTTGAGTATGCCTACTTTTCAAAGTATAAAATGGTGCATTTGTAAAGTTTTTAAAAACTGGAGTCAGTAGAGGGTAACTCTCTTTCTAAGTCAGGAAACTGTGAAAATGAAACAGCCTCGGCATTGAGTTCAAGGCTTTGAACTGCAGCCATCATTTTCCTGGTGGGGAGGCAGACACTGAGACTCCACTTTCAGGATGGAACTGAAGTACGGCGAGGCAGGAGGAACTGATTCCCTAGACACGTTTGCTTTTCGAACTTCTTTCCTGTGGAATGCACCAAAAATGTAGACCTCAGTTGGCTGGAGGATAGAATTTTTAAGAGGTGAAAGCTTTATTAGAAAGCCTTATGAGTAAGTCAAGGCTGTAGACCTGCTGTCTTCATTTTTGAAAAGTAGAGTTTGGCGGTGAATGTGCTGATGCCATTGCCTCTGGGCCAAGTCCGATCTGCAGAAACCCTGCAGAGGTCTCTCGGTTTTGTCTGGCCGGAGTCCAGCATAGGTCTCGTGTGTGTTCAAATATCTCGGGATGTTGTGCTGAGGCTGGCAAACAATGAAGATTATGGCAAACCAACTCTTAAAACAATTCATGTAGCCTCTTTTTTTTTGTTATACCAGGGATTCCCCCGAATATATTTCTTTCCTCTTAGACATTGCTAAACATATTAAGGTGGTTTGAGGGGCAAGTTATGTATGTACTAGCTGTTCCCATGGAAACAATCTTAAATAAACAACTCGATTGTTAAGTGTTGTGCTCAGAAGGAAGCCTGGCATCGCTGGGGATCGATGGTTTGTACAGAAAGCCAGGCTGCTAACCGCAGCTGTATTTTTGTCGTCGTGCAGTGCCTAAAAGTAGACCCTGTAACCTGCGTCACAAAATAAGTTGAAAAAGTGAGAAGTCAGGCAGCCTGGGTGGGAAGGCCATTGTTCCTCTCTGTCGTCACATCTGGTTTTTTTTGCACAGTGTGGTTAGAAACGGATTCCGGGTGCGGAGTGCCCGAGTTTGAATCCCGTGTGACACCAAGCAGGTTCCTGACCTTGGTTTTCTCATCTGCAAAATGAAGATAGTAACAGTGCCTGCCTCATAGGGTTTGGATATATGTAAAGCTCATAGCACAGAGAAAGCACTGATGTTTTGACTAGTATTATTTTCATCCCCATCTGTTTTTCATTTAGTTACTGGAGCCTCATCAAAAGCTAAAGATGTCTCTGCTTTCTGTGTGTCTGTGTGTGTCTGTGTGTGTGTGTGTGTGTGTGTGTGTGTGCCAATAAAGCACACATTTGCCTTTTGAATAGGACAGCCCCCTTCTCGGGGGCACTTGCAGACCTGAGTTCTTACAACTCTGAGTCCTGCCTTTTCATCGTTTCCGCACTCGCTCACTCACAAGTCACATCAGTCGTAAGTTTTCCTTTGTAACAGCCTTTGCCCTGATGTGCTAGAGGGCCCAAGACCGCCCTCAGGCTCGTTGATTCATTCGCCCGGAGGACTGCCACCTTATGCTCTTCCTTACAGCCATGCTTTATTACAGCAAAAGGACACAAAACAAGCCCTGGCCAGATGGCTTAGTTGGTTGGAGTGTCATCCGAACACTGAAAGGTTGGGGGTTTGATCCCGGTCCTGGCGCATGCCTCGGGTGCGGGTCCAGTCCTGCGTGGGGCGTATGTGGGAAGCAACCCATCGATGTTTCTGTCACACATCAATGTTTCTCTCTCAAATCAGCAAGCTTATCCTTGAGTGAGGATTTTAAAAAGACAAGGACACAGAACGAAATCTGCAAAGGGAAAGGTACAGGGCGAAGTCCAGAGGAAACCAGGCACGAGGTTCCAGGAGGCCTCACCCCAGGCAGTCACTCGGGAGGTGCTTCTTCCCTCCCGCACTGAGTTCTGACCACACACGTGAAACGCTGCCTCCCAGGAAGCTCGTGAGAGTCTCAGGACACAGGGTTTACTGGGGGCTGGTCACCTGCTAGCACGGGTCAGCATTGCAGACTGTGGGAAGGAAAGCGGGTGTTCAGTGGTGTCTCAGACGTTAATTTAGTGAATCAGTAGACCTGCTGGAATAAGGAAGCGTGGAACATGGAAGTTTAAAAACAGGCTGCTCTTCCTCACTGCCTCAAACTGTGCTGCTGGGGGGTTGCTTAGTCCTTGTGGGTTTCAAGACTTCTAGGGTATGGATAGAGTGCAATTTTTTTTTTTGCAAATTAAGCAACCACGTGTCCTGGACCCTGCTTTGACACTAACTCCATCCTGTCTGGGGGGCTTCTGCTTCTCAGGGGTGGAGATGGTTTCTAGCCTTCTTGGAGGCGCAGAGGTCCCAAGGGATCATTTTGTTGCTAAGTGAAAGGTAACAGCAGGAATTTGTTTCTCGAGTGAAAAAGAACACATCTGTCTCCAGGTAGATAACCCGCCATCCGGCTTTAGGAGAGCAGTTATGCATTCGGGTTCTGGTGCAGATGCCGTAGAAGTGACCGCCCCCACCCCCTGCTCCCCGCAAAATCTGCCAGGAAGGAAACCCACCGTCTGAGCTCCGTCATCATCTTCGATCCTTGAAGCTGTCTGCGATTCCTTCCTCAGGCTGTAGAAGGGATGGACATTTAATTTTTTTCTTAGCCAGTCTAATTCTCTATAAAAACAGGCTGGTTTCTCTCTGCCTTTCCATCTCCATAATCAATTCAGTAAAAATCTTGTCCTTCCCCCTCTGCTGCCAAAGGAGAAAGACTCCTCTCTGGGGCAGGAATGCAGAGTCCAGGAGGCTGGGCTGGAAGGAAGTTGCTATTTATGTGATAAAAGTGGATTGTGCAGGTGACCCTGTCTATTCCCGTCCCTTTCGGCTAACCTCTTAATGTTACAGAATCTGCCCTGGCCACCAGAGTGACACCTCTCTGTCAGACTAGGAAAAATGATCTTTTTCAGTAGGTACAGAAATGTTTGGAGATTTACCAAGACACCAAATAGTAGCAGCAGCCTGAAGAGCAACTGGAAAATAAGTTTTCCTCATGCTTACGATTTTGCTTAGAGTTGGAAAGAAATCGGGCCTAGGGCTTAATTTGTAAGGTAAGCTATACGCTGCCTTCTCTTTTTAATTGATTAATTGAATCATCCCTCTATGTCAGCCTATACTTTAAATATGGTTAAATTGCTTTAATTTAGCTGTTAAGAGATGATTGGGATGATTTTTTTTAAAAAAGACCTGATTTTAGAAATGCCGATTTGTCCAGCAAGGTGGAGCACGGCTTTGTGATTTTACAGACACCCTTGTGTGCTCACCGAAATCTGCCTGTCCAGGTGTGGGCGTGGTTTCTGAGGTCCTCACGCTGGGAAATGACACGCCCTGGACCTGAACCTTTGGTCTGGTGGACCAAAGGTTTAAAAATGACGTTGATTGCATCCCTGGCTGGTGTAGCTCGGTGGATTGAGCTCGGGCCTGCGAACTAAAGGATCGAGGTTCGATTCCCAGCCAGGGCACATGCCTGGGTTGCAGACCAGTTCCCAGCAGGGGACACAGGAGAGGCAACCATACATTGATACTTCTCTCCCTCTCTCCTTCCTTTCCCCTCTAAAGATAAATCAATAAAAGAAAAGAAAAAATGACGTTGATTGTGACTCCTCACAGATGCCTCCCGGCTTGAGAAACAGTGCTTTTCAGGAGAAAATTCACTCTTTAAATCTGCCATTGCTCCTACTTAAGGGCATGAGGCTTTATGGGTTTGGTGATTCCCTAAAGTGTGTTTTTAACTCCCTTCCGTCAGGTCTCTGAGGGAGTTAAACTGAGGGGCTGGAAGAAGTTGAAAGGAGCCTCTCTGCCTCTTCCTGTCCTCGGGTCTGTCTCTGAGCAGACCAGAGGCCAACTTCCTGGAATAAACACCTTATCCTCGATCAGCACTGTGGGTTCCAGTCTGCTTTTCGTGTGTCTACTGTAGTAAGGTGAAAGAACTATTATCCTTGGGAGACGGCAAAAGTACTGAACAGCATTTGAGTAATCATTTATGCTTCTACAGTAATTTCTTCCGTTTCTTAGGATTCAAGTTAGCATCTGTGCAAAATGAGGATCCTGTATTTCATTAAAAGTTAAAGTGGACTTGTTCGTTTACTAAGTACTTTGAAGTCCGTGGCACTCCGTTAATAGCAAAGGTTATTTTTAATTTTAAGATCAGATCCCCGGAGTATTCTTAAAAGTATACTATTTGGAACAGATGATGTTGTGCCAATTATCTGTTGCTACATAACGAACCACCTCAAGATTCAGTGGCTTCAAACAGCAAGTATTGTCAACGTTCACGGGCCCGTGGGTCCTCCAGACGGCCCTTCTGGTCACACACCAGGCTCACTCGTGTGTGTGTGTGTGTGTCAGCCTCCAGGGTCTTAGCTGGTCCTTTCACATCGTGGGGGGTTAGCTAGCTGTCCTCTGGCGGAGGATGGCTTCCGCTGGCTCGTGAGGAGGTGTTTAATTGTCAGCTTGTTGTTAGTGCTTACTGGTGGGGGGGGACGACCTGCTGATTTCTGCTGCTCAGCTCCAAGTCCTTTCTCCGGGGGCCCCCACAAGGAGCCAAAGTCATTGTCTGCCTCTCAGGTGTGTTACCTTCTGTCCTACCTGTCCCTAGTCAGCCTCCTCACAGCCTGACTTGGCCTAGTCATGGAATTTTGTTGTATCATTATACATTAGGCTTTTAAAATAAATTAACATTTTATAAACTTTTGTCATGGTTACATGGTCATCATCACTATTTTTAATGGCTTTATAAGCTACTGAATTAATATGTCATTAACCTATCATTATTTAACACTTTTCCCAATTTTTGTTCCCTTGATGCTCATATGACCTTTTTAAAAGTGTGTTTCTTTTTCTTCCTTTTAAGTAATTTCTTCAAAATCAATAGCCACGCCTGAAATTTCTAAATCAATTGATCATTGTTGTCATTACCATTACTATTATTGTTGTTGTTATTAGGGATGTGTGTTTACCACTTTATGGAGCAAAATTGCAAAATTCTTGCCCAAGAGTCAGTTTAAAGTTATAATGCTGGCAAAAAATTACGAGAACCCTAGAAATGGCACTTTATTATTCTTTTCAGCTCTTTCTTTGCTTATCCCTGCACAGTAATACATTTTAAAAACATTCCAACCTGAAATATTTTACAGAGAACTACAACCTAACTTTGAGATTTCATTTATCTGGGAAATAAGTGGGTCCTCTGCCGGACTGAACGTTGATAGGCAAGTTCCAGGGTGGCCGTGGCGTGTGTGTATGTGTGTTGTATGTAGTTGTGTGCCAGGCCTGTCCAGAAGGGATCTGGCCACGCATACGAAAAATAGAGACATTTACTGAAGAAGGTACAAGAGACACTATACACAGGACAATGGCGCCTCAGTCTCCTTCAAAGTGGGCACCTTCGGACCTCACACAGCTCTCCCAATGGCCATCAGCTGCCCTGTTGTATTGTCCTGAATCTCATCAATGGTCTGAAATGTCTTCCCTTGCAAAGGTGATTTTAGTTTTGGGAAAAGCCAGAGGTCGCAGCTAGGGGGGCTGAGTCACCTGAGTGATTTGATGTTTTGCCAAAAACTCGGCACAAAACGTGATGCACGAGCTGGTGCGTTGTCGTGATGAAGCTGCCAGTCACCCATAGCTGTGGCCTTCTGAGTCACCTGAATGGTTTCTGTGGGGGGATGTTCAAGCTTAGTGCAAAATTTGATGCAGATCTGTTGTTCTGCTTGCTCAGTCATTTTCAGGTACGACAGCCACACAGTGCACAAGCTCGCTCAACGGCCTTTACTGCCCCCACTGACTAGTTCAGGGAAGTCGTCATTGTTCACACATGCGCATTCCAGTCCACTCTCCTTGGCTGCCAGGTTGCATCGATGTCCTGTAAACCGTTCTCGTTATATTAACAATGGCCGGACTTGTTCTGGACACACCTCTTATACATAACATTATACAGAGATGCCTTCTCTCGTGTGGCCATGGAAGATGCTGCCGCTGTCTGTGAGTCCGTCCTCCAACTAGAAGGCCGAGGAGCCTGACGGCAGAGCCCTTCACAAGGACGTTAGCAGCGTGAGGAAGTCTGGAAAGCATTTGCGTAGGCCCTGACAGAAATGACACATTTCCTTTCTAAGTACCTTTTGGAAAAATGTCAGACTGTTGTTTTCAAATGACCACAAAATAGAGCTTGGCACAGAATCAACATGTTGCTCATGTTTTGATTTAAGAGAAGACTTTTTAAAAATGGACATAGCCTTGGAATAGGAAAGAAAGTCCATCCACTAGAAAAACGGATGGAGTAACAGCAAAAAAAACCAAAATGCGTTTGAGTGGGTGTCAAGTTGTCAAAATATTGAAGGAAAAGTTAAGCTGTTTTATCTTAGTGGAGAGAACGGCTTAGATATTCCTCTATGCAGAAAATATTGTGGTTTTCATAAAAATAAAACCATCTGATCTTGACACTTTGGTGATTATATGGTTTATTAGTAGTATCGTAGAGTTTTTAATGGTTTGCTTCTGTAAAATGTTACTAAACTGTATCATTGTGTTGCTTTCAACTTACTGAACAGCAGATTTTACTTCCAGTTTCCTGAATAGCACATTTTTTTTTTTTGGTCGAAGGAATTTGTTGACTTTTTAATAAGCAGTCCAACTTAAGCCTGTTTTTACAGCCATTTGTTAAACCAGCAAGATGAGTTCTGAAGAAAACACACAACAAATTCTTATGTTACTTAGTAGGAATTACACGACTGATAGGTTTGCCCTCCAAAGGAAATAAAACTGTTTCCAAATTGCTGGGTTCTGGGCAGGTTCCTCTTTGACCTTGGGCTAGTTTAAATATCAGACTGCTGCTGCGTGAAGCTAAAACGGTTAGACTGGTTGAAGGAGACACCCTGTAAGGTCTCCTGCTCATAAGGACTTCTCTGCTGTCTGAGTCTGCTCTTCTCTCCAGGGGACATGGGGACGAGCTCATGGCCTTCAGTCCTCCATTCAGCTCCCTACCATTCATGACCCACACTGTCAGGGCGATTCGAAGGGTTTTAGAATACGTCAGCATTCTGTTCTGTAGACACTTAAAAAAACCTAATAGCCAGGTAGCTAGCAGGCTCAACCCCTTCGCGATCCTGTGTGAGTGAAGGCCAGCGAACTTGACAGAGCATGGCAATGACGCCCTAGTCTTCAAGTGCCTGGGCTTTCCCTGTCTCTGGAAAAGGAGCAGAATCCTGGAGCAGATTCAGTGCTTCGAGGGAAGGTGGCCTTTCACTTATTACAACTCCTTTGGCTTCATCTTCGATATTGAATGAGTAATAAATGTATCCATAAGCATTCTACGTTAGGTAACGAGAATTTAGTCAACAAAATGTAGTAGACGTCAGTTGTTCCGGCCTCAGGGTCATCACTGTGAGTGTCTGCTGATTGGTTTTGATGAGGGAGTCATACTGCAGTGGTGTGCCCACCCTGCAGCGTGCCCCGATGAACTACCGCCTGGAGAGGAAAGTTCTTGGTGGGGGAGGAGGGCTTACACATGCCCTGAGCTCCGTGTATTGGGGCCATTTGAGGATCACGTCTCCTGGGTTGCAGGGTCTGCGTCAGGGAGTCACAGGCACTGAGTGTGTCCGTTGAACCTTGATTTGGAACAACCAGCCCCCGGTGGGCTCTGAGCGCAGGGACAGGGGGATGCCTGGCTCCTTGGGAGATGTAGCTGTTAGTTGACACCCTGAGGTGGGCCAGGGGGAAGAGCCCAGGTGACCCGAGAGGAAGCTGCACTGTGGTGGGCATGCCGAGAACAGAACAAGAGCCAGCATCTTACTTAGGAATTATTGCTTGTTCTTAAAATTCAAAAAGCAAAAATCGTGAAATATCTAGTCGGCACCCATCTTTTCAATTGTTTCATAATGATATTTGTGTATTTAATAGTTTGACTGAATCAGAATCCAAACAAGTCTGTGCATTGTGATCGCTTTATGTGCCTCTCACACCTCTTTAATCACAGGCTGGTCCTCCATCTCTGGTTTTCCTCCCTTGCAAATTATTTGCAGAAAAAACTGGGTCATTTGTCTATAGACTTTCCTGCACTCTCGTTTTTTTCTAAAAGCCCTCCTGCGGTAGTGTTTATAATGTTTCTCTGTGTTTCCTATAAATTGGTGGTTGGATCTACAGGTTTGGTCAGATTGCATTTTAAAATAAAGTTGGTATCGTACTGCATTCATCAGGTTTGTATAGGGCTTTCACTTACCATCACAGCATGAATATTTTCTCATGCCATTAAATATTTTTATAACTTGGGTCAAATGGTTCAAAACTGAAAAGAGGCATATCATGAAAGAGTTTTAACCTCTGAGGTTTGTGAAGGAGAGACCCAAGTAATCCTGAAGAGTAACCAAGAACCCACAAATAATAACAGAGTGGTTTAAGCATTACCTCAAAGGGTGTTAAATTTTGAACTAAGATGTTGAATTACAAACCATGAAAATCGTAGGTCTGTTCACGCGTGCTTTTGTGTGATCTCCCTCTCTGTCTTTTAATTTTGGATGAGAACTTGGACTTTCTTGAACTTCCTGTCACAATACATGTACCTCAGAAAAGACCTGCCTGATTATCTTACCTTGCTGAATGGCATTTGAATGAAGAGACTATGTTGGGGATATTTCTTGGTGTCTCAGACATAGTATATTAGTATATCTGCTAATTGCAAACAACAGAAATAACTCAGGCTGGCTGAAGCCGCTGAAGGTGTTGATGGTGAGGATGCTGGGGTGTCTGCCTCCCAGACCCCGAGTCCAGGGACATAGCTCGGTTGCAAGAGCAGCTGGCACGATGGGCTTTCCACCTCAACCCTCCTCAGCTCACTTCTGCTTCTCTCCATAGGGCAGCTTCTCTCTCTCTCTCTCTCTCTCTCTGTACACAGCCCTCCAGTCCCAAATGCAAAACATATGACCAAGAACAGCCATTTCAACTACTGGAAACATACTGATCCATCGTTCTCTCTTTCAGTTTCAGATTTGCCAGGGAAGGAACCAATTTATCTGCTTAGGGTCAGATGCCCATTTCTGGTCTAGGCTGCTCTGATCAGGTGTAGGATGTAAAGAAAAATTCTGGGCGATTCAGCTTGGCAAAAGTTCCATTGTGACCAATCAGCAGTGGCAGTAAGAGAGGCATTGTACAAATGCCTGCTCCTACGGAAAGGCCGTATCCAGTTCACATACAAAGTAACGTCATGCCGCCAGGTCATCTGATTTATCTGAATGAATGAAGGTCAACATCTAGTCTTTGTTTTCTTGTATTGCAAGCTAATCATATATAGCATTCTCTACAGATCTTCCGTGCAGTTGGACAAGTTCTGACAGATGCAGACACCCATGCAACTAAGTCCCCCAGAACCTTGCCATTCACTGTCCTAGCATGGCCCCTCCCCTCCCTTTGCATTGTGCCCTCCCACAGAGGCAAACCTGTTATCCTCCCGGACCAGTCTTACTTGTCTTGAACTTCAGTCGCAATGGATACATACAGTGTCAACATTTAGTCTTCATGTTATTTTAGTTCAAGGTTGTAAACATTAGTCCAGTGCTGGCTGCGTGCCGACATCTGTGTTGCTGTTAGGAATCCAGGGACCCCTGCGACAGAGCTGTCAGCGAGGGACGGAAGACAGGGGTCGCTGTTCAGGCAGAGCGCGCCTGCGCCACAGCGGGAGACGGCCGAGGCTAGAGCTCTGAGCACGCAGGTGCCGCGGGTGCCGCGAGTGGATGAGCAGGGGCACCATATTCCCTGTTCTTTTTCAGCAGCGATAAGCCAAAGGATTACACGTTGACCGCTTTGGTGATTTGTCATTTTCCTGCCGGTGCACCGGATTTCCTTGTCTTCCTGCATGTTCTCTGATGAGAGCAGAGGCCGGGAGGCCGGGAGGCCGGTCGTGGACTGATTTCCGCCCGGGGCCTGGAGACTCCAGATCTGGGTGAATGGACTGCGTGTGGGCTCTGCTTCGCGCACACCCGTCTCCCGGTTCCAGAAACATTTCCTTCCCTGCGTGTCTACCACTCGCCTCACTTGGCTCAGATGTCAAGCGACCAAGTTCACAGTTTGTTTTTTACCAGGAAAAGCAGTTAGTAATCTCAGTTTTGTTTGTATGTAGGCCGTTAGACAATGCGCATTGTCCATATTGTTGAAGTTATTTGAAGTCCTGACTCGTAACTGCTGTATAACTTACCATATATGGTCATACTATATGTAACTATATATAATGTGTGTGCGTATGTAGCGTAGGCACTATATATAAATATACCATATACTATGTGAATGTGAGCGTATGTCCGGGGGTGAGCAAACGTAGGGTCACAGCTGGTTCTCATGGGAAGACATGCAGGTCGTGATTCCGACAGCTTCATTGGCTCTCTCCTGCACATTCATGACTGCGGACCTACTGTTGCACCCCTGCGTGGGTCTGCCCAGTGATTCACTTCGTAAGGTCATTGGGACACAGTATTGCCAATGAAATGAGTATGTTTTACAGGAGCAAAAAAGAAAGTAAAATTGCTTTTTTTCTTTTCTGTTCTCCATAGAACCATCCGAGTATGGCTGAAGAGAGACAGTGGCCAGTACTGGCCCAGCATTTACCACACGATGGCCTGTAAGTAGCAGTCACTGTTCCACTCGAAGAAAATGTCTCGAATGTCTTTGATGATTAAATTTCAAAATGTCTGATTTAAAAGCGCTGCTGAATTTCAGAATGAGCTTCCTAGTTGCCTAATACATCCGGCAGCCTGTGCCTGGCAACTGCAGGAAAACGTCTTTTCTTTTGCAAAGGAAGTTCGGTCTACTGGCTCGACTGAAGCACGCTGGAGCAGAACTGGGGGGGAAAAAGATGAAAAGGGCATGCCCTGTCACCCCCAGCCTCAGTTTTCCTTAATTCTGCCAACTTGTCCTAGTAGAGACTTTGTACTTAGTTAACTGCCGATACCGACCCTGAAACAGGGTTCTGTATACCCCCTACGCCCTCATAACTCACCTTTTGCCCTCCCTTTTCATAAACCGCTGGGCTCCATTGAGAGGTTTGGTCCAAGGCACAGTGCATTCTAAATAGACAATTTTCTCAGTAGCTAAATGTGTTCTAAAAATAAATCTAAAGGATCAGCCTCTTGCATTGAGGTTTTTAGCACAGCCCTGAGCTGTACTGACATAAACTTGCATTTAAATTCTCACCCTCCATGCAAATCTAATCGCCATCTTTCTCTCCCACTCCTTGTCTCCATCCTTTCTGCAAAACAAAGCCCCATGGAGACCTCCAGGATCCCACCCAGGCCTCAACTGGGGCTGAACCCTGCTGTCCTGAGTGCCCACACCGAGGCCATCCAGAGCTGCTGATTTCCTTGTGGTTTTGGTCCCCAATGAGGGATTTTGCTCAGTTAAGGGTTCCGGTATATAGAGGACCTTCTGGGAAAGGAAAAAAGGCTTTGGGGCGTGTTAGATGGTTTTCCTTCTGAAGACCATTATGAAGTTCCCTAAAGAAGACCTCTTGACAGTTATTGCAGACACTGGCGACAACTTTTGTAAGAGTTGTTCCAGAGGCAGTGGAGATTGTTATAAACACAGAGCAGCTGATTATTCAGCAGACTCCCTACAATCAGCATGAGGCGTGCTCCCGGGCACCCCCTTTCTGGGCCAGCACTTTCTCATTTCCACATGTACGTGCATTGTTCAGACCCTGTGATCAGTCACTACAAAACATGAGTAGTCTGTCAGGATTTTCATTTGTTCTACCTTCCACCTCCAGCTGGGGCAGGCTCCTCAGCTTCTCCGTCTGGATAACCATTCAGTGAAAATGAAGTAGACATTTTGGACTTGTCATATAAAGATAGCTACTATGAAAGGCACCTTAGAGCCTTTTAATATGAGGCACATTACAAGAAAGCTTAATCATAATTTATTGGGTAAAGCAGTAGCATCTCCTGTTTCCTATGTGCTGTTGAGGCTTGACCTTGGTTACCCCTCTAAAATACCAAGTGACCGATGTCTTAATAAAGGTGCTCATGGAGCCCATTTGATAAATTTCCTTGGGGATTTTTTTGGAGTGGAGAGTAGGGCTGTGGGGGGCACCTTGAGCCTCTGAGCCCACCCTTCTCCCAGCCAAAGGAAGAGCTTCTTTTAGACTGGTAACTCCTTCCAGTGGCCCAAGGATAGACCTGGTAGCTGGAAATAGCGAAACTGAGGAACCCATTCCAGTGCTGGGGAGTGTTTCATCATGTTTGTGAGCAGGCTTGTTAACTCTAGGGCTGTGATTTCCCCCATCTCTTTTTCCCCCCATACTTTATATTTTGAACATAGCTTAACCTCCTTGAATCCTCAACCTTGGAGTTCATGCTCATTAAAATGGAGAGACAGAGGGAGACAGACAAGGACGGGTTTTGTCTACATTTAGTCCAGTTACTCTTTGACTTGTACTTTTCCCAAATGTTTAGTACACAGCATTGTAATTAATTTCTCTCCCATGGCACCAAAACTTGTCAGTAAAAGTTGAAACTCTTCCTTGGCTCTTAGGTTTCGGGCATATGGCTTTGGCCATCGCTTGCTAACTTGACCTAATGGTACCCTCTGGAAGTAGTTCCCAGAACACTGTAGCTGAAAAGACCAGTAAAAACTAGAAAGAACAGGTCCAGCATCTCTGCTGTCGGTGGCTGATACCCGCATATTTGTACCTACACATATTTGTCTTGTTGCTTCCAGAAGCTTCTTTATTTCATTCATCTGTACATGTATCTGCCAATAAAAATGCAGAAACATTGCCAGAAGAAAACAATGAATGAACTGTGAGAAACAATTGCTTGTCTGTTTTAGAATGACTTAAAAATAAATTCAAAATCTGAGAAGAAAAGTGCTGTGTTGGCTCTAAAAACTTTCTGTAGATTACCCAATTTAGGACATTTTAGTAGTCATCCACCAACTGAGACTTTTTCCTATGACATGACAGCGACCAACAAGCCAAACCTTAGCACATACATGGACCATATACACGGTCCAACGATGTTTCAGAACATTGCCTCCCATCACAAAAATAACTTCCGGAATCTGCTTCAGCTGAAGAAAAACGGTATCCCTTCATGTCTGTATCTACTGCTTTGTGCTTTGTGCCTTTTTTAAAAAAAATAATGTCACTTTATGACATTATTAACTTAGGAAGATAACTTAGGAAGATCGATGATGTTTTCACCATTGGTAGATAAGGAAATAGGCCAGAGGAGTTACATTGATCGCATGCAATTGGAATTCCCATCCCCGCCTGTCTGACTCGGAAACTCTGCCCCCACCACAGTTACGGAGTGGGTCTGGGAACTCTTTCTGAAAGGGCCAGTCTGTGCAGCTCTTCAACCTGGTAGCATGAAAGCAACCATAAACCACGCTAAAGAAGGAGGCTGGCTGTGTTGCCGCCAAACAAAAAAACCAAATACTTTATTTACAAAACTACAGCATGTGGTTTTGGGTCAAAGTGATGCCTTTTGAAAAGGCCACAGATTTCTATTTTGCTTGTTCATGAAACTATACAAATTGAGAAACTTTTAAAAAATATATTGCTTATCTCAACAGAAGCTTCTCTTCCAGGAAGAAAGTAAATCTAAAAAGCCAGGACATCTTTATATACAAAACAAATAAACTAAGGAAGCTTTCTGTTTCAACTGTAAGTCTCTCGTAGCCTCATAAAACATCTCAGCACATGGGAATTTGTACACAGATGAGAGATCTTACATATTTATGTACGGTTTGTTGGAGCATTAGGCATAAAAAGAATGGAAAAGAAGTATGAAGCCTTAAGATTTAGTACCAACTGAAAAGTACGTAAAAATGACGACAATGAATCTTTGAAAGCATCAAAGTGCGATTTGATTCGTCAATGATAATTTTATGCATGGATGTTAAAGAGCTCTGTGTATGAGAATATATCTATCTTTGTGGTTATAATTCTTAAACATGATCATTCTTTGCAGTTTGAACACCAATGTTGTGGATAAGGGTGGACAGGCATCTTGCCACTTTTGATTGTCTTGTGTGCGGACAAATGTAGTACCTGCCTTTCAACCAGATAGCTCTTCGACTGCAGCTCACAATCTGTTTCCATGTCTGATCGTGCTGGTAGCTGCGTCCCCGTGTTTGAGTACAATCCAGTAATAATACTGTGGTTCCTTTCTTCCTTCGGTGGAGCGTGTCAGCCCGTAGTAGAGAGGGAACTTGAAATTAAACAGTTTTCAAACGGTGGCTTCATCAATAAGGTTTTTTCTTCACTTTTTCATAAGAAATTTTATTTCAAAGCAAACTCAAATTTGTTTGTTGTTGTTTTTCCTTGTTGTGGTTCTCCCACGGTCAATTAAAATTCTTTAGGCTCAAATAAACCCAGACACTTCTTTTTCCTAATGTTCCGTTTTCTGGATCATGTTAGTTCTCATTTGTAGCAGCAGGAGACAGTGTGGAGTTTCTCTTTTCGGAAACTCACTCTCCGGCCCGTGCTTTCTGGAGGGGTCTCTGTAGGTGAGAAGAAGCAGGTGCTACCCAGTCACGTGACTGGTGTGGACCAAGAAAAGTGTCTGCACCTCACAACCTCACTAACTACAAACTGGGGTGTGTGTCATTGTACAAGGGAACGGTTTTGGGCCACCCGGGGGAGAAAGTAATTCCAAAACGGCTTTTTCAGCTTGTGCGCATGCGCCTTCGAATGGAAGTGCGGTGCTGGGACCCCCGTTTCCTCGGCCGCAGCTGTTCCTGCCTGTGACGGGCATGGGGGCCGGGCCGGTCGGCCTGCGGAGTTCGGGTGCAGGTCACCCACTGTAAGCACTGGTCCCTCCCCAGACCTTTCCAGAAAGAGGTAGGAGTTTCAGTCAGACGAGACTTGTGCTGAACCGCTTCACCCAAAGTTCTAAAAATAATTTCATGTGAGAACTTTAAATAAAAACAACAGAAAGAACTCCGATAGCATTTTCAATTTACATCATTTTTATTTTTTACAAAATCATGTTGCCCTTTTAAATTTTCAACCTAAATCAGGTAGCTCTTCAGTGATGAATTTTGAACAGTGACAGTGCTTGGCGCTGCTGCTAACGCGGTCTTTGTCTCTCCGGCAGCTCCTTGCTCTGCTATGACCTACCACCATGACAGCAGGCGGATATTCGTGGGCCAGGACAGCGGGGCCGTCGTGGTAGGTACCGTCCAGGCTGGACTCGTCACACTGACCTCCCCATGGTCACGTCTGTCAGACAGTTCAAATAAAGCTAACGATGAATGGCATAAAAAATTCATTGGGTTCAATGCAGGTCTTAGACCTAAAAATGGATTAAAATTTTAGTGAGCCCTTAATGTTAAACCAGTTAGTTCTGTAGAACTCAGGACGCCGTCACGATGGATGGCTGGGTGCTTAGGCTGTAGCCCACAAAGCAAGAGTCTCCATCCCTGGGCCACAAAGGAAGCCGGGCGAGGACAGCGTGGTGGAGAGGCTGTGTATGTGAGTGTAACGGAGGAGGGGAGGAGAACGAAGTTAGGGATCATCATTCAACCCACAGCTTGTACAACCCTTAAGACCGTGCTTCTCAAGGTATCTTTGGTGAGGACCAGATAGTTACATTTTTGACTCACAAAAATAGATCAGTATTTTTGTGGGTCAAATTGTGTGTGTGTATTTTTTCTTAATCGAGATATAATTTGTACCATAAAGTTCACCATTTTAAAGTGTGCAGTGCTGTGGTTTTGTGGTATATTCACAAGATTGTACAGTCATTAACACTCTCTAATTCTAGAACATTTTCATCACAGCCCCGCCCCCAAGGAAACCCCAAGCTCATTGTCAGTCACTCCCGACTGCCCCTTCCCCTAGCTCCTGGCAATCACTAATCCACTTTCTGAGTCCAGAGATTTGCCTGTTCTGACATTTTGTGTAAGTAGAATCATAAAATACATGTTGCCTTTGATGTCTGGCTTCTTTTAGTTGGTATAATGCTTTAAGGTTCATCTGCATCGGAGTTTGAACTAGAACTTCATTCCTTTTTGTTTATCACTCAGATAGACCACACTTTGTTTATCCGTCCTTCAGCTGCTGGACATTGGGGCTGTTGCCACTTTGTGTGTGTTTATTGTGAATAATGCCATTGTGAACATTCGTGTGCAAGTTTGTGTGTGAACCTGAGTTGTAAATTCTGGGTGTGTATGCCCAGGAACGGGATTGCTGGGTCATACGGTAAGTCCCCATTTAACTCACTGAGGAACCACGGGCCTGTTTTCAGAGTGGCCATGCCGTTGTGCATTCCTACCACTGGCGCGGAAGGGTTCCGGTTTCCCTACATCGTTGCCAGCACTTGTTATTTTCTGCTGTTTTTGTTTTGTTTTTACTCTCGCCATCCTAGTGGGCGTGAAGTGGCATCTCATGTGGTTTGCATTTGCATTTTCCCAATGACTAGTGATGCACACCGCTCATATGCTCATTGGTCATTTGTGTATCTCCTGTGGAGAAATATCTATTCAAGTCCTTTGCCCATTTTTAACTTTTAAAAAAATATTGTTGAACAGTAAGAGACTCGGACCTGCAGCTTAGAAGCAGTTACCAGGGAAGCCATCTGGTGCCCTGGGTTTTTCATAGTGGAAAGTTTTTTGACTACTAATTTAATCTCTTCAGTTGTTACAGATTGTCTGTTTCTCCTTCAGTTTGTGTTTGTTGTTTGTGTGTCTCTGGGCCAAGAAGGAGAGAGCCAGTAAAAGGCAGGTTCTCGGCCCAGACAGTTCACTCAGTAGAGGGCAGGTGGTGAGGAACGGGGAGCCGCAGAGTTGGGGTGGTTAGGTCGATGCCCCATGAGCTTGGGGCTGCTGTACATACACTACATAATGGTAAATGCCAGCGTTCTCACTTTCTCCTGAAAATTTTATGGGATTTATGGGAGAATTTTCTGGGTGAAGTATATGTACAAATACAATAAGGAGCCATGAACCGCAAGCCTCAAACAGCTTCCCCAGTGGCGGCGATGGTTGTGCGTTTACTTTTCTGGGGAGGGGCCCTTGCCGAGGCTCCTGCCGTGGGGGCGCACGTGATAGGCTGGCCTGTAGGAGCTCTTAATGCCCTTCCCTGGGAAGGGCAACGCAAACCCAGCTCACCCTTAGTGACTAGCCGTGGATCTGGTCACCTCCCGCCCAGTGCAGATTGGCGTCTGTGAAGTGCTAGTTTGTGAAACCAAGATAGAGAACAAGGAATTAGTATTCTTATTTTTTGCATTCTTAGCAACAAACAATTCATGATGTCTGTGTACCTAGAGTATGAAGAACTTACTGATTCAGCGTTGGTCAATAGAATGTTCGATGAGGGCTTTTTATTTTTTTTTTTTAGAGTTTCAGCTTCTTGGTTTTATGTTGAAGCTCATTTTTTTTTCATTAAGAAGTATATACTTTAATTTTTTCCTAGTTATAAAGTATTAGACAGTCTGTAAAATCTGGAGATTACAAGAGTATAAAAAAAGAATACCACCCACAACCTCTTAATTTCCTTTTCTTGTGTGGATTTATGTATTAAATATGTATAATTCCCCCCTTACATTGCTGAAATACCCTATGTCTTATTTTCACTGTAGCTGAGGACTCAGTGAGTAACGGGTCTTTGCACCCTCGCTTTATTCGTATCATATTGAGGAATTTTGGGCATGGCCGAGAGAGGAAAATTAGTAAGATGCTTCCTCTGCAGTTAGAGGGAGAGGGAATCCCAAGGGCTGCCTTGTGAAAGAAGG